>CAUYLG010022345.1:0-29145 GCA_963573385.1 Cacajao melanocephalus | reverse complement strand
TTATATATTATATGCATTATATAATGTACAATATATAATGTATAATATATAATATACAATATATAATGTATAATATATAATTATATTATATAATATTTTATATTATATATTATATAATATTTTTAATATATATAATGTACAGTGATAATATATACAGTATATATGTACAGTGATTATATATATATATATAATCACTGTACATACTTTTAACTTCTAATTTTTTGTTTCCATGTATTATTTACAAAACAAATGACTAAAAAATGAAATGACAAGAGTTAAGTGTATTAGTTCATTCACAGAGTGTTATAAAGAATAACCTGGGACTGGGTAATTTATAAAGAGATTTAATTGACTCACAGTTCCACAGGCTGTATAGGAGGCCTGGCTGGGGAGGCCTCAGGAAACTTACAATCATGGCAGAAGGGCAAAGGAGAGGCAAACACGTCTTTACATGGTGGCAGGAGAGAGAGAAAGCATGAAGGGGAAAGTGTTAAATGCTTTTAAATAACAGATCTCATGAGAACTCACTCACCATTATGAGAATAGCAAGGAGGATATCTGCCAGGATGATCCAATCACCTCTCACCAGGTTCCTCACCCAATATTGGGAATTACAATTCAACATGAGCTTTGCATGGGGATACAGAGCCAAATCATATCACTAAGTGTCTAGTTTGATACTATAAAAAGCTAAAGTCTTAAATCATCCCTGGGTATTTGCTAGATTAGATAGATGTTGGCTTCAAACAATATGCAATTATATTTTCTCTTAAATTTGAATGTGGTTAATTACCTAATGTTAACTCTTGATTCCATATCATATTACCATCTGGCTTAATAACTTTTCTTCTACACAACTTAAGTCTTTTAGTATTAAGGTTTAATTAACATTTTTAAAGTCTGGTCTCAATTTTATATATTTCCTTGTTTGTCTGGTATAATAGTAAGGAATGCTCTGGTAGGCTGAATAACAGTCCTTCCAAAGTTATCTGTGTCTAAACCCCAGAAACTGTGAACATGCTACCTTACATGCCAAAGGGATTTTGCAGTTGTGATTAAAGTGGGGATCTTGAGATGGGTCTCCTGGATCATCTAGGTGGACCTGATATAATCACAAGGCTCCTTATGATAGAATGGAGGGATAGTCAGAGAAGGAGATGTAAGAACAGAAGCAGAGGGAAGAGTGATGTGGCCCCAAAGCCAAGGAATACAAGCAACTTCTAGAAGCTGGAATAGGCAAGGAGTATATTCTCATCTAGAGCCTCCAGAAGGAATGCAGTCTTGCCAACACCTTGATTTTAGCCCTGTGAGACCAATTTCAGAATTCTGACCTCCAGAACCATAATAAATTTGTGTTGTTTTGTGTCTCTAAGTTTGTGATTTTTTACAGTAGTGATAGAAAACTAATAAAAATGCTGTGCTTTCAGTTTTTGAATATTGTAAATAAAAGAACAGATGCATAGACAATAGCAAAACCTAAAGATAATGCAACACAATAAATAAAGGTTTTACTATAAGCAAGAGGTTTATCCACAAAATCCAATGCTGTTATAACAAGAAGAGAAAATAAACAAAACTAGTCATATCAGTAAGCAAATCTGTAAACATTAAATAATTATCTTGGAAGTAGAAACTTGTTATTAAATTGGATTAAACAAATATTTACTGACCTGGGCTGGGGTGTCAATCAAGGTCTCAGTCCCCAGTGAGTTGATCCAGGGCCATAAGGTAAGCAGAGAGCAAGAGCAGGATAGAAATTCATGGGTCTGCCATGAGGCCATGAAGGATGAGAGAGTGTTTCTGGAAGCAGAGGGTGGAGAAAAGCCCTCATGCAATGGAAGGCACAGTGAAAGGAAGCTGTGGGTGAGGAGGAAGCCTGCACCTGCACCTGCACCTGCATCTGCATCAGTGGGAAATGACAAAGTCATTAGGACTTTCCCAAACAACTAGAATGGCCGTGGTGATTTTATCCTTTAGCTGCAATTCAATCATCTATAGAAGGCAAGTAGACTTTTCTCAATCAGATCCACAATATAAGAGTAATTGATCCTCACTATGGCCATAATGTCAACACAACCATCAGCACAGTGCCCATGTGGAATCAGAACTCTTTTTCCATCACACGGTTTTATAAAGAATAAAATAATACTAATAGCTTATTTCACTATGTCCTTCCTTCCCTCCTTCCCTCCACTGTCAGGTTCTTGAGCCCAATAGATGATGGGTTGTGAAACATTTATAAGAAACTATTTGACAACATTTACTTTGAGTTTTTGTGAATGTAAGTAATAAAAGTTCCAAAAATTGTGTTCCCTTTAGAGCAATTTATTAGTAATTACATAAACATATCTTCTCTTAGAAACTGAAAATGGAAAGGAATGTTGCTAAGTAGAACTACAATTCATTGGTAAAACAGAATTAACATTTTTAAAGTATAAACACAAAGAGTGACATTTCATATAGACTGACTAATGTAATCATTTCGATTTCACTTTCTTGACTTTTAAAACAAATTTTCCTAACTTCTAAAACAAAATTGAAAAAGTTAGTGGTCTTAACTTACTTAAAAGCAGGTTAAATATGTTATAATTAAATGGGATAAATGTATACTTTCAGAGATAATTCAGAGAAGTACTTGTGTACACTATAGTACGGTTAAAACTAACTTGTACTTATTGTGCTCAAATTAATTACCCTATTATCTTCATTTTACAATTCTCTACACTTAATTAAACACATGGTTCACAATACATTAAAGGATGATACCAGAAAATAAGAGTTAGATAAGCTTACAATATGATCATTAAATCAAATTAACTTGACTCTAGATTAAAGATAATAGGAGAAACACTATTCTTACAAAGAGATGATAAGTCAAGAATGCTAAGTACTTAATACATTTTGGTTTGTCACTTGGAGAATATTTGTACCATATAAGTAAGGCTGAGATTAAGCCTTGACCTTGGATTTAGATTTTTTTTTTTTTAATTTTTGCTCCCCCTGACTTAAGAATAGAAAGATTTTTGTATACCATTTTACAGACAAACATGGGCACAGGGGAGGTTTCTTTACTCCTGCTCCATGACCAGACTCCTGCTCCATGAATGAACTTCCCTGGATACAGCAATGGTACAGGTAGAAGCACTCAGTCTAAACTGAGCTATTTATGTTACCATGAATCTGAGAATGGGCAGGTGACTCAAGGTAAGCCTATGGAAACCTGTTCCAGTAGCTGAAGTGTCCTTCCTTCACGATGGCAAAACTGAGAGGAAGAAAACTTAGGGCTAGTGTTTGCTTCCTTGATGACCTGAAAACTGTCCTCATCAAGATCACCAATAACTTCAGGTTGCCAAAGCTCATCATCACTCTGACCTCTTACTTGACTTCTCACTAGCATTCAAAGCAGTTGACCGCTTTGTCTTCCAGTTGGCCACTTTGTCCTCTTTGAAACTCTTCTCTTGGTTTCTATGACACCACACTCTCTTGGGTTGCTCCTAATTCACTGACCAGTTTTTCTTAGGCTTTGGGATAGCTTTTATTTTCAGCTGCTCTAAATGTTGGAGTACTCAAAGGTTATTTCCTGGACATCATTCCCTTTTCTATTTACACTCTTGCCCTAGAGATTCCTATCTAGATCCTAGAATTTTTAAAATGATTTATTTATTATGATTTTACTTTATTATATTTTTGAGAAAGGGTCTTACTCTGTCGCCCAGGCTGGAGTGCATTGGCACAATCTTGGCTCACTGTAACCTCCACCTCCCAGGTTCAAGTGATTCTTGAGCCTCAGCTTCCTGAGTAGCTGGGACTACAGGTGCACACCACCATAGCCCCTCTAATTTTTGTATTCTTAGTGGAGACAGGGGTTCACCATGTTTGTCATAGCTGGTCTCGAACTCCTGGCCTCATGTGATTCACCCACCTCAGCCTCCCAAAGTGCTATGATTACAGATGTGAACCTCCAAATCCGACCCCTAGGATTTTTTTAAATCTATATTTTGATTGCAGTAAAATACGCATAGATAATTTACTATCTTTATCATTTTTAAGTGTCTTTATCATTATCTTTATCATTTACAGCTCAGTGGTAACACATTTATATCCTTTTTTGCCGTTTGTGCCATCTATATGAAAATGGCACAAAAAACTCTGTCTCCAAGTCCATCTGCTCACTTCTGCCTATTGGATATCCCTCTTAATGTCTCTGAAATCTCAAACCTATCATGGTAGGACATAATTCATAATTCTCACATTCTACCCACTTACCCTCCATTGCAAACTATCTGCTTCCCTTTAAAATTTTCCATCTGAGTAAATAGCACCACCATCAACCCAGACCCAATTTGTAGCATAAAAAGTATTGACCTCACGCCTGTAATCTCAGCACTTTGGGAGGCCGAGGTGGGTGGATCACGAGGTCAAGAGATGGAGACCATCCTGGCCAACATGGTGAAACCGCGTCTCTACTAAAAATATCAAAATTAGGTGAGCGTGGTGGTGGGCACTGGTAGTCCCAGCTACTCGGGAGGCTGAGGCAAGAGAATCGCTTGAACCTGGGAGGCGGAGGTTGCAGTGAGCCAAGATTGCGCCACTGCACTCCAGCCTAGAGACAGAGTGAGACTCTATCTCAAAAAAAAATATATATATATATACACACACACACACACACACATTCCTGATTCCTTTCATTCCCTTAGCCGCCAAATCAACAAATCGTGTTGATCTACTACCTCCAAAACGTCCTCCAAGTACGCTGACTTCTGTCTCCATTATTATAACCTTAGTCTAAGCACTGTCATCTCTTACCTAGACTGCTGCCAGACCTTCCCACCTGGTCATCTTGTTTCCATTTTTATGTATAATTACTTCTTGCCACAGCATTATCAAGCTTTTCGTCAATCGGATTCAGCTTAAATTTTACCTCACAGGAGTCTTCCAGGGCCAGTTATTCACAAGCAGTCACCCCATCTTGTTTTAATTCCTGGTATAGCTCTTCCCTCTCTCACTCTGCCTTGCTCTTCTTAATCTACATTCTTCCACAATGGGAAGATATGCTCCATGTCTTGCTCACCACTGTGCCTCTGACACCTAGTGAGCGTACAGACTAGATCAACAGTTATTGAATGACTAATTAAAGGAGTAATTATGCTCCCTGGAGCTTCTCAGCATAATTTTAAATATCCTTCCAACCAGGAAACCTCCGTGTATTTCGCATTAGTTCCCTACACTTCCACACCAAGTTGTCAACATTGCCCCCATCATGATCTTACTGAGTTGTCCCTAAGGAGCACCAAGTTACAAAACTGAGGTCTTTGTCTTTTGCTTATTGATTTGAAAGACGCTTTATACATTAAGATACTACCTTTGCCTAGCAAACTGCCAAGTTTTTATTTTACTATTTTGTCATTGATACTTTAAATTTATTAATAAGCTTTAATATTTGCTGATTTTTTATTCCTATATAGAAATTTACATTTTATGTTCCTCTCTTCAGTGTTGTGTTTAGAAAATTTTTTCCTTCCCAGAGATCATATGAATTATATATAATTACATCTTTTGTTCTCTAGCATATTTTAATGTAAACTGTTTCAATTTAATCCCTCTGGAAATTGCTTCATTCAGATGGGAAGGATCCAACTTTATTCTCTTCCAAATGATATATCCATTGCCCCAACATCAGCTATTCACTAGTCTAAACTTGCCAGCAGTGTCACCTTGAGGCTATATTGATGGTGGTTAAAAAGATGGCCTCCATCAAGTTTACTGTTTTTGATGCTCAATTGCTTCATTTGTAAAAGTGAGTCAGAGTCTCACTCTGTCACCCAGGCTGACACGATTACAGCTCACTGCAACCTCAAACTCTCGGGCTCAAGCAATTATGCTTCAGCCTCCCAGGCAGCTGGGACTACAGATGCAAGCCACTGTGCCTGTCTGTGTTACTGAATAAACTATTGACATCCTACATGTATTTATTAATAGATAATAGTAGTATCTACCTCAAAGAGTGTGTCAAAAATAAAATAACTGTGAAATACTTGACATGATTCCTGACACATCATGAACATCATTCTTCATCTTGTTAGTATTACTATTCTTCTATTTATCTAGTCTCTGATAGGGTAATTTTCATGACTTTAAAAAAAATTTCTTAGTTTTTCAACTTCAAATGGAATTTTGATTGGACTTGTATGAAATACATAGATTAAATTACAGAATTGCAATTTTTTTGAGACAGTGTTTTTTTTGGCAATATTTTTTTGAGATTATACACTGATGCCCAAGCTGGAGTGCAGTGGTGCAATCATGGCTCACTGCAGTCTCAAATTCCTGAGCTCAAGCAATCCTCCTGCCTCAGCCTCTCAAGTGCTAGGATTATAGGTACATGCCACCATACCAGGCTAATGTTTAAAACTTTTTTTAGAGACACCCAGCCTAAATTTGGATATTTATAATATGCAGTGTTCTCATTCAAGAATACAGCATGGCTCTGACTTTTCGAGTCTTTTTATTAAAAAGCTGTTCCTTCCATTCTTAGTAAGCTTACTCTTAGGTAATTTGTATGTTTTTATTGCAATTTTGAGTGGGATTGCTTTTTTCATTATGTTTAATAAATGGTTAGTTGTACTTAGAATTCTATCATTATTTAAAAATTTTTTCTCTGAATGTGGTATTTATTTCTCTTTTCTCATTGGTCAGATTTGTCTGATGTTTGCCTTGCTAGCCCTTTAAGGATTTTTACATATCAATTCTATTTCTGTTTTTGTCTGTTTTATTATTTCTATTTTAACATATTTAATTATAGATTAATTAATTCTTCCTGCTTTTAGTTTATTTTTTGTTCCCCCCAACACTTTCGTTGTGTGTATTATTCATTTAAAAATATAGCTTTATAGCTTTAACTATATCTCATTAAAAAATTTCCCCTACTCCACCCCCTTTTACCCCTCCCACTTCTTCGCCACTTCAGCTCCTTCCTCTGCTTCTCTCTCCATCTATTTCTCTCTCTCTCCATCCCCCAACCCCCTGCGTCTCTCTCTCTCTCTCTCTCTCTCTCTCTGTCTCTCTCACACTTAAAAAAGAAAAAAAGAAAAAGAAAAAAAATTTTTCCCCTATGATATTCTCTCTGTCTGTTTTTTCTTTTTGAGTCAGGGTCTCACTCTGTCGCCAGGCTGGCATGATCACAGCTCACTGTAACCTCAAGCTCCTGTGCCCAAGAAATCCTCCTGCTTCAGCCTCCCGGGTAGCTGGGACTACAGGTACAAGCCACTGTTCCCAGCTATGTTATTGAATAAACTATTGACATTCTACATATATTTATTAATGTGCTGTCCTATTTAATGGTTTCAACCTTTATATTTAATTCTCTCACTTTTTTTTTTTTTTTTGGAAATCAGGTTTTCATATGTGTATTTATTTATTGCTGTGTAGCAAACTACTACAACTAGGTGACTTAATACCACTTACATTTATTACCCTTCAGTTTCTCTGGGTCAGTAGGCCAGGTATGGCTTAGATGAATCTTCTGCTCAGGGTCTCACAGGCTGAAATCACATGTTGACCAGGCTGTGATCCCTTCCGGAGATTGGAGTTCTCTTCCAAGCCTACATGGTTGTGGGTAGATTTCAGTTCTTATGATTATAGGACCCTCTTTCTTGCAGGCTATCAACCAAGAAGTATTATAACTCTTGAGAGACTCCCGCAGTTCCTGGCTATGTGATCCCCTTACACCATTGATGTCTGCTTCTTTGAGGCCATCAGGAGAGTCTCTGACATCAAAACTTTTCATTAGGGGGCTCACCTGAATAGGTCAGGTTCACTCAAGAAAATTCCCTTTTGATTAAAGTCAGCTGATTAGAAACCTTAATCACATCTGCTAAATCTCTACTTTTTCCTAGTAATATAATCTAATCACAAGAGTGACACATATTCATAAATCCTGCCCATAATCCAGTAGAAGGGATTGTATAGGCCATGTACACTAGGAGGCAGGAATCTTGGGGATCGTCTTGGAATTATGTCTATCAAAAGGTGTAAACTATCTTTTTAAAGTATTTTCCAGACTGCACAACAGTTTTTTCAACACTACTTTCTGATTAGTATTTTTCTCAACAAGTTTCAGATGCCTCATTTATCATATACTAATTTATAGCATATATTTGGCTCTATTTCTGAAATTCTGATTCTTACCTATTTGGTTGTCTGAAGGCCTTGTAATAGTTCAATACTTGGTAAGGTTAGTTCTATCTCACTAAAAATTAATTTCCTTTTTTTTTTTAGAGTCATTATGTTTTATTCTTGTTTTTTAATTTTTCTATGTGAAATTTAGGAACAACTTGTCTAGGTAAAATAAATCTGCTGTATTTTCACTGAGATCACATTAAATTAGCAAATTAACGTAGAGGAAACTGATTTGAATCCTAATCAAGTACATGATATGTCTTTCCATTATTTCAATTGTTCTATATGTATCGTTCCTTTGTGTTTTAATATTTTTGTGTGTGGGTCTTGCAAACTTATGAAAAAAAATAGATTTAGAATTTTAGTTTTACTCCATATTTGGAATAGTTCCAATAGCATTGGAGTAATTTTTTTAAAGGTTGTACAAAAATTCCTGTAAAATTGTCTGGGCCTGGTAATTTTTCAAAGATCGCTCCTTGACAACTGCTATTTCTTCTTAGAAATTGGTTTGTTTACATTTTCTATCTTTTTATGGTAATTTATTCATTTCATCTAGGTTTTTCATTTATTTGCATAGAGTTGAGCAGAGTAATCTCAGAATTCTCTGAATGTCCTCCTTCTCAGGTTACTTCCCCACTGTCATTTATTAATTTGTGTAGTTACACTTTCCTTGTGTTTTTTTCTTTATTAAGCCAGCTAGTTTGTGTACTCTATTTTTTCCCCTCAAAGAATCAAGTTTCAGATTTATCCATGTTATTTTTCTATTTTTAATTCATTAATATTTTGTCTTTATTACTACTTCCTTTTTTCCTTCAGTTTATTTTGATTTCCTTTTTCAAATATTTTGAGTTGATAGCATAAGTCATTCATTTTTATTCTTTCTTAAGTAATATAAATATTTAGGGCTATAATCTTTTTTTTTTGAGCTGAGTTTTATAGGAATTTTCGTATTATTACTTTTAGAAATTCTTCAGTTTAAGTTTATAGCTCTTTTTGACCCATACCCCAAGTTGCTTAACAATTTTTAAATTATCAGATGAAAGGACCCTTTTATTTTCTCATTACTTCTAGTTTTATTTAATTGTGATCACAAAGTTATTTGATTGTGATCAAATATACTATTTGAGGAGTAATCTATAATCTAAAATATGACCAATTTTCATGACTTGCTCCATGGGCATTGAAAACAAGGTGTATTTTTTTATTTTCAGGAACAAAGTTCAACATGGATCAACTGGATTTATTTTAATAATATTTAGGTCTTTTAAAACATTCATCTCATATACTGGTGTATTTTTATAAATTTCTTCTTGTAATTTCTATCATTTATGCCTTATGAATATGACTGCTATTTTGACTGATACATAGATTTTCATGACTTTTATATCTTCATTGTAATTTGTCTGCTTTGGCATTACAAAAACATTTGTTATAAAATGCTTTTTATTCTGAATTTTACTCTATCTTATGTTGACAATTCAAGAACTACTTTATTTTGTATCTTTGGAGACAGGGTCTCTCTCTTTCACACAGTCTGGAGTGCAGTGGTACAATCATAGTTTACCACAGCCTTGAGCTCCTGGGCTTAAACGATTCTTCCACATTAGCCTCCTGAGTAGCTAGGACTACTGACGAACACCACCACATCCAACCAATTTTTTTTTATTTTTGTAGAGACAGAGTTTCTCTATGTGGTCCAGGCTGTTGTCAAACTCCTGGCCTCAAGTAATCCTCCTTCCTCAGCCTCTCAAAATGTTGGGATTACAGACATGAGCCACCATACCTGGCCAAGAACTACTTTAATTTGAACTCTTCTGAAAGTTTTCTATTTGTCTCCTGCATACAGAACAAAGCTTAAGTTTTATTTTTTTAAGTCTCCAATAAAATTTTTTTCATAAGTGAGTCAAATCATTTACATTTATTGATATGATAGATATATCTGGCCTTATTGTTTATGCTATGTTATCTGATGGCAGTTTTTTAAAGTGTTTTTTAATATAATTTATTTGCATTGTATGTAGTTTTTTTAATATTTAGTAAGGCCTATATTTTTATTTTTTTATTTACCTTTATTTCTTTAGATACTATTAATTTCTATTAGGTAATTCTATCAGGTAATATCAGAATGTTTTCTTCTTTGCTTTCCTTTTTGCCTTTGTCCCCATTATGAGTCAATACAACTATATTTATTAGCGTTTATTCATTTTCTTTTACTTCCAGTATTTGATTGTCAATTCAGAATAATATCTTGCAGCTTCCAGATATTACAGATGAGACAATCTTCCCTTTTCTCCCCCTTACTCTCCCAATTAATTTCAAAATTGTGTACATGTATACAAGGTTTGCTTTCTACCAGTCTACTCTAGAAAGCAAACCTTGTATACCTGTTCACAATTTTGATATTAATTAGCTAATTAATTTGTCTTAGTTTTATTGTTAAATGAACTTAATTCTCACTGAAAGTTATTCGCTATTGTTTCCTTAGTGACTCTTTGTTAATGAAGTTTATTATTCAATAATTTCCTCAGTAAGGGCTTATGGGCATTCTATTCCTTGAGTTCTTATGTGCTCAAAATGTTTTCTAAATGTACTTCAAGGCCTTGAAGGACAACTTGGATAGATATAAAATTGTTAGCTTGAGAGGCTGGGCGCAGTGGCTCATGCCTGTAATCCCAGCACATTGGAAGGCCAAGGGGGGGCGGATCACCTGAGGTTGGGAGTTCGAGATTAGCCTGACCAACATGGAGAAACACTGTGTCTACTAAAAATACAAAATTAACCAGGCATGGTGGTGCATGCCTGTAATCCCAGCTACTGGAAGGCTAATGCCTTGAACCAGGGAGGTAGAGGTTGCAGCGAGCCGATATAGCACCATTACACTCCAGCCTGGGCAACAGAGTGAAACTCCATCTCAAAAATAAAAAAAAAATTATTAGCTTACAGGAACAGAAAACCAAATACCGAATGTTCTCACTCATAAGTGGGAGTTGAACAATGAGAACACACAGACACAGAAAGAGGAACATCACACACTGAAGCCTGTTAAGGGGTGAGGGGCAAGGGGAGGGAGAGCATTAGGACAAAGACTTACTGCATGTGGGGCTTAAAACCTAGATGGTGGGTTGATAGGTGCAGCAAACCACTGTGGGACATATATACCTATGTAACAAACTTGCACGTTTTGCACATGTATCCCAGAACTTAAAATTTAAAAAAATTAAATTTTAATTTTAAAAAATTGTTAGCTTTGTAACTTTGCTGGGATATATCTTCAGACTGATCATTTTAGGTCAATTTTCCTTAAACTAGTATATACCCTTTCAATAGGCTGAATCTAAAAGTATCATTAATTTTAGGATTTTTTTTATTTCATATTTAAGGATTCCAATATGCATGCACTGAAGCTTGTTTGCATGGTTTTTCTATTGTTTTCCCTCTAACTCTTTTTATCGCTTCAATTATTTTCCACTTCCCCGATTTCTATTTCTTCCATTTCTTATATCCCCATGAATTTCCACAGTGTCTATTTTTCCTGGTTCTCTAACCAGTTCATCTCTTCCTGTAATTGCTTTACCTTTTTGCTTCAACTTTATTTTTAGTTCTGCTACCTCATATTTCATTTCTTTCTGTTATTTTACAATATTGTTATATATAGCCCTGCTTCATGGTTTCTTTTTACAAAGATACTTGTTTCATTTACCATTTCAAACATATGTGTTGCAATTAACTACTTAACTGAACGTTTGTGTTTCTTAAAAATTCAAAGGTTAAAACCGTAAACCCAACTTTATGGTACTTGGAAGTGGACCCTTTTTGAAATAGTTAGGTCATGAGGGTGGAGTAGTTATGAATGGGATCCACGCCCTAATATAAGACGAGGCCAGAGAGCAAGCTAGCTCTCCTTCCACCAAGTGAGGACACAGCAAGAAGATGTGTCTCATAACCCTACCTTTCCACGGGAAAGGTAAATACACAATTCTCTTATAGGAATGAGCACAGGAAAGACAACGGGACATTCTGCAGACCCCCTATTATGTCATTGCCAGCCTTAGCTTTCCTCAGTGTACAACAAGCCAGTACCTCAAAGTAAGACAAGCTGAAACTAATGTTTTAGATAATTCCATGGGACAGAGAGTTGAAAAGCCTCTTCTTTCTTTCCTTTTTTTTTTTTTTTTTTTTGAGACGGAGTCTTGCTTTCTTGCCCAGTCTGGAGTGCAATGGCATGATCTCAGCTCAGTGCAACCTCTGCCTCCCAGGCTCAAGCAATTCTCCTGCCTCAGCCTCCCGAGTAGCTGGAATTACAGACATGCAACACCATGCCCAGCCAATTTTTTTGTATTTTTAGTAGAGACGGGGGTTTCACCATGTTGGCCAGACTGGTCTCGAACTCTTAATCTCAAGTGATCTGCCCACCTCAGCCTCCTAAAGTGCTGGGATTACTGTTGTGACCCACTGCACCCGGCCTGAAAAGGCTCTTCTTTCTTTTTTCTACATTTTATTCTCATCTCTAAGTCTCTCCCCTCATTGTCTCTTCTTGATGTAACATGACTGCTATTGTATTTCTCTGGCTCAGTGAACACATAGGCTGTGTCTACCATATTGCCAGCACTGTATTAAATACTGTAATTAGTGCTTGAGAAATAATTCTTATTGAAAGTTATAAAATCTTGATCTATTCTGAGGGAAAAGCTGTGGAAAGCCAATTAATAATGTGGGGAGGCTGCCTTACTATAGCTTATCGTTATCTCTGATCTGGAAACATAGCAACAAACATACTTTGTGGTTTGCAGAGTTTTTGTTTATTATACATCATTTTCTCCTTCAGCCAGATTTGTGGCTTATAAAAATAACCAAATATTTGCTTACAAATTGTTATAATGAAAATCTGTAGCTTGCTGCAGTAAGATTCATGGTCATGATAACTTTGAAAGCATTTGTTTGCATTTAGCGTGTGGGGGAATAATTTAAATTTAAAATTTTTGCATAAATTATTTATATGTTGAGTCCAAGATGCAGTGCAATTACAACAACATTTTTTAGAAGTGAGGCAGAAGTTTAAAATTTATAAATACTTCTTTACATTTTGGCGGCACTCTATATAGTTTTCTAGAAAGCTGTATTTTTTGTTGTTTGAATAGCAGTTAGCTGTTTTCGCTCTCTCTAACAGATGGAACCAAAGCAATGTGAACATTTTTATTAAAACAGCAAATGAAGCTATGAAAGAAGTGTCACATTGCCAAGTATTCATCTTGCAAATTAAATTCTACAACTTAGCAGGTGGTTTAAGTTCCCTTTAGAAATTTAAAATCAGCTTATTTCATTTCTCTGTGGTTTAACAGAGACACAGGTTCACTGCTGCATTCACTTACACAGAATCTGTTTGCATGTTTCTTAAAATTGACAGTTGGGAAAATATTTGCTAACTCTCACTCAAAACGGCTCATAATTGCCACATTCAGATGGTTGAGTCTTCAATTTTCCTCACTATTAAAGTCTACCATTTGTCTCTGGCGTCTGTTTGCAAGACCCTGATGGATCCAAAAATTTGAAGCCCACATTCAGTATGTTTTTTGACCATTTCAATACACATTATCATTTCGTGTACTGACACTATACTACCCAATTTAGAAAACTCCAGTATCAGACGATAATATTCAGCTAGTCTGCCTCTAGTTTAGACAATGCCCGTGAAGTAATTGGCACTTTCAGGTCTCTACAGGACAGTACTGATGAGCTAAGGCAAGTCAGATACATTAAAAAGCCACCTTTACTGGTCATTGCAGAGGAGAGAAAGTAGAATTTCCTTTACTTCTTCTAATGTCACTGCAATGAGATTAATTTCACAAAAACATCATTTTCCCTCTACATATATTTTCATATTTTTTCACTACCTGCAGAATAAAAACCTAGGCTCATTGTTTACAGCCTTCCTCAATTTACAATTAGCCCCAAACTCTTTTTGCATCTATTTTTCAACAAATGTTCTTGTCCCAGGTAAAATGGTCTATTTATTCATTGTCTCCCAACCAGGTGGGTATTACTTTGCCTACCCTTCTGTTCACCTGTACCAATGCATTTACCTTCTCCTCTTTGATTATCCAAGTCCTTCTTTCCCCTACAGGCACAACTGAAGTCACAATGCCAAGAAGCTCTCCTAGCTTCTCCTAGCTCCCCTCTCATTCTCATTCCTTCTCCTCTAATCCTCTCTAGCACCACTTACTACATGGTATCTTGCATTGTTCTTTATTTTCCATGTACACATTCTGTTTCTCAGTTAAAATGTAAGATCCTGAGGGTAGAGATACCATTTATAAACTGAATTACTGGCACCTCAGTATCCAAGATGCAGTAGTCAGCCAAGTGTGTTGATGTTGGTAAGGTAACCAAGATTTACAATAAGGGCTAGCTCATAACCCTTGGGGTTTAAAATTATAGCTAGTTTTGCTTGTCCAGCATACTTTCTCATTTCCCTTCTTTTGGCTTTCTTGTGGACTTTACCCCTACTCTATGTGGAGTTGCCAATCATAGTTCCGTGTTTGTTAGGACAGACAAGTAAACAAAGAACCTCTAGATATTAGATAGTTTAAGCAAAAGTTTAATTTTCACTCATACTGTATGTGGGCTTTGGCTCAGAGCTCTTCTCTGTGTTACTATCACTCTGAAACCCAAACTAAGATTCCAGTTTCTTTTGGGAGAATTGCCAATGAAGAGGTAGAGGAATAAAGTGTGGTAAATCATTCACTTGCTCTTAAAGTCTTCACATAGAAGAGACACACATGTCCTGGCAGAAAGCTAGACATAGATCAATGATACAGAATTGAAAGCCCAGAATTACACCTTTACATTTATGGGCAGTTGATTTTTGAAAAGGTGCCAAGACTGTTTAGTGGGGGAAATAATAGTCTTTCCAACAAATGGTGTTGGGATAACTAGATATTCCCACAAAAAAGAATGAAGTTGAGCCTCACACCATATACAAAAATTAACTCAAAATGGATCATAGACCTAAATGTAAAAATTCAATGTAAAATGTAAATGTAAAGCTGAATGTAAAAACTAAACATAGCAATAAACCTTTATAACCTTGGATTTCTTTTTTATGACAAAAATAATAAAAATGAACTACATCAGAATTAAACTTTTGGCTTCAAAGGACACTATCAAGAAAGTGAGATTACAACCCAAGGAATATGTGACTATATTTGCAAATCATATATCTGATAAGGAACTTGTATTCAGAGCGTAAAAGAACTCTTACAATTAAAAAAAAA
The DNA here is from genome assembly GCA_963573385.1 of Cacajao melanocephalus. Taxonomy (NCBI): domain Eukaryota; kingdom Metazoa; phylum Chordata; class Mammalia; order Primates; family Pitheciidae; genus Cacajao; species Cacajao melanocephalus. The sequence continues at coordinate 13,696 of CAUYLG010022345.1, read as the reverse complement.
ACAACCCAATTCAAAAATGAACAAAGGATTTGAATAGACATTTCTCCAAAGAAGATATACAATTGCTTAATAAGGAAATGAAAAGATGCACATCATTAATCATTAGGGAAATGCACACCAAAATGACAATGAGATACGGCAAGGATAGCTAAATGTAAAAGAAATAAAATAAATAGCATTAGCGAAGAAAATAGCATCTTTAAGCATTGCTAGTGGGAATGTTAAATGGTATAGGTGCTTTGGAAAACGATTTAGAAGTTTTTGTTTTTGTCTTCATTTTTAAGAAAACATTGAGTTACCCTATGACCCAGCAATTCCACTCCTAGGTATAATAACCAAGAGAACTGAAAACATGTCCACTCAAAAACTTCTACACAAATGTTCATAACAGCATTAGTTGTAATAGCCCCCTAATGGGAATAATCCAAATATCCACGAATTGATGAATGGATGAACACAATGTGGTGTATCCATAAATGGAATACTATTCAACCATAATAAAGAATGACATACTGATATGTTACAACATGGAAGAACCTTTAAAACATTACGCTAAATGAAAGACACCAGTCACAAAAGGGCCACATATTGTATGAAATGTTCAGAATAGGCAAATCCATAGAGGCAGAATATAGATTAGTAACAGCCAGTGAATAGGGGGAGGAGGAAATGAGCAATGCTTAATAATGAGCATGGAGTTTCTTTTGGGGTTTAAAATATTCTGGAATTAGTGGTGATGGTTGCACAGCTCTATGAGAATACTGAAAACCACTGACTTGTATAATTTAAGAGGGTAGCTTTTATGATATAAAAACCATAGCTCAGTAAAACTGTTATATTTTTAAAAAGTAATACCCATCACTTCTGTTTAGTTTCACTAGCCACGGGTTACTCCAACAGGCCAAGGAAGTAAAATCCTTCCTTCCATGTGCTTGGAAGGGAAATGCAAACATTTGTTGAACAGTGCTAATGACTACAACAAGGTCCCCAGCCTCTATGAGGGTATGAGTCTCAGAATGGGTCAGTTGTGATCTGACACCCTCCTGCATACAATGATTGGTCCACTAGTGGTCATGTAACATAAGCAGGCCAACCATCTCTTTTATGGAATGAATGTACGTTACTGGCAGAAAAATCTTGTGATTACTGAGTAGGAAGATGGGAGACTAGGACTGTCAGAAGCCATCCTATCAGCCTTATGGAGACAGCCTGCATCCAGCTGTGACTGTTCAACCTCAAGATTTTCAAGATGCAGAAGAACTTTGATTATTAAGTCATTAGCAACAAAATGGAATTCCAATCTTAAAACTCTTTGACCAGCAGATGTCTCAAACTATTTTCTAAGAAATCCTGACAGTATTTCTTCTTGCCGCCTTCTAGATTCTCGTCTCTTCCCCATACTCTTTCCAATGCTTAAAAAAAATCCCCATTCTCAGCCTCTTATGCTCCCCTTCTTTATAATCTCAGGCTCCATCTCCAATGTTGCCTCTAGATTAAGAGATTTTCAATGGGGCTTATTCCTCCCGTGTTTTCCTGCCTCTGTTAAACACCTCCTAAGATGGTGTGTAGTGATTCCCACCTATTCACATGTATGTGTAATCTCCTCCTCTTGAGAGTGGGCTGGACCTAATTGCTACCAAATAGAACACAGGGCACTTCCAAGATTAAGTTACAAAAAGGCTCTGATTTCTGATGTGAGAAATCAGATCAGATGCCACGTTGTGAGCTGCCCCGTGGAGAGGCTCACATTGCAAGGAACTGAGGGTGTACTCTGGCCAACAATCTACAAGAAAACTAAGCCCTGCCAACAACCACAGGAATGCCCATGGAAGTAGATGCTCCTCTAGATGGGCCTTGAGATTTCTGCAGCCCAGCTGACATCTTGATTGCAGTCTGTGAGAGACCTGAAAGCACAGCATCCAGTGAAGTCATGCCCAGATTCCTGACACAACACAAACTGTGAGAGAATAAATATTGTTGTTTTAAGTCACTACGTTTTGGGTTAATTTGTTATGCAGCAATTACATAACAATTGGTTATCAGTTGGTTATCAATGCAGTGCCCCTCCCCAAAAAAATCTTAGCATAATCTCTGTAGATCTGGGATGGGAGTCATTATGTAAACTTTGTTCTAAACTGCTCTTAAAAATGATCTGTCCTAGACTGGGCGTGGTGGCTCACACCTGTCATCCCAGCACTTTGGGAGGCCAAGGCAGGCAGATTACCTAAGGTCAGGAGTTTGAGACCAGCCTGGCCAATATCGCGAAACCTGTCTCTGCTAAAAATACAAAGAAAATTAACTGGGAGTGGTGGCGTAATCCCAGCTACTCGGGAGGCTGAGGCTGGATAATCACTTGAACCTGGAAGGCGGAGGTTGCAGTAAGCTGAGATCATGCCATTGCACTCCGACCTGCGTGACAAGAGCAAAACTCCACCCTGGGGAGAAAAAAAAGATCTATCCTTACTCATAGCTTATTCAAGATCCTAAACCACGCAGGTTCACCTCACCTCCCTTCCTCTCAGTGGGCTGCTTCTTCATTTCAGTATGCTGTCTGAGGAGGTTACTGAACAGGAGGATGCCATTCATGCTTTTTTATCTTGATCCTAGAGTTTCAACCTAATGTGCCCAATAGTTTCTTCTTCTGAGACTACAATGCTGCTTTCACACTAATAGAACCTCATTCCTCCTGGACACTCTCCGACACATTCCAATTTGCAGTGAGCATGTAGTCAATCATCCAGTATAGGAATCTCATTTTCCTAAATTCGGAGACTGAATGAGAATCAGGATAGTAGTAAGTTAATTTCAGAATAGGCTTAAGTGGGTTTTTCGTATGAGCAGGTTATGGTTCTACAATAAGTATCTGATCATATCCCTGCCACTTTCAGTCATCTGATGACCTATCAATCTCTACAGAATAATGTTCCAGATACTTAGCCTCCCCGCTCATCCATCCCCCACAGTCCTTCCTCACATCCTACGGTCCAACCATGATGCATTCTTTGGCATTTCCTAGACTTGCTGGGATCTCTCATACCTGGGATCTTTGGCATATGGTTCCCTCTGTTAAGAATACCCATATCTAGGTTTCTTTATGCTTCAAAACTGTATCCATTCAAGACTCGTGACCTCTCTGGAGAGCTCCTCTCACCCAGTCCCTTCACCAGACACTTCTCCCAAAATAGAGGAATATTGTTATATTTGGTCATCTTAAAGGCTTTTTGCTGAGTGCCATGAGAGGAAAAGAGCTTTTCTTTGGGCTGAGAAAAGAGATCACAAGGTAAACTTGTACATGGACAGTCTTTGTGGTTCCCTCATCTGTTGCTGGAGAGGTGCATTGGGCACAGGAACTGTCCCTGCAGCCTCACCCTGATGGGCTTGGAGGTAGTTGGTCTGCTCTTGGGTGGAAATCAGGGTGAAGGACAAAAAGAAGGAGGCAAAGGATTGTGGGGTTACTTTTGTTGCAGGCAACTTGCTCTGCACAATCCCCACGGTCTGTCCTAACTTGCTCATTTCACTGACTTAGGGCCAGAGCTGGTCATTAGTTCCTGTGCACACGTTTCTCTGTGGAATTTTGAAAGAAGAACTACTGGTTTAAAAAGGATTTTATAGACCAGTGCTCCCTGTCCCAGGTATCTCTGTCTCTCTCACACTCTCTCTCTCTCTCTCTATCTCTCTTTCTTTCTCTAACTGGGAGTAGGTTGTAAGTCATTTCCACTTTACATGTGTTTCGTTTTCTTTTTTTTTTTTTTTGAGACACTGCCTTGCTCTGTCACCCAGGCTAGAGTGTAGTGGCACAATCTCAGCTCACTGCAGCCTCAACCTCTTGGCCTCAAGCAATTCTCCCACCTCAGCCTCCTGAGTAGCTGAGACCACAGGCACTTACCACCATGCCCAGCTAATTTTGGATTTTTTGCAGAGACGAGGTCTTGGCATGTTGCCTGCTGGTCTGAAACTCCTAATCTGCCTGCCTTAGCCTCCCAAAGTGCTGGGATTACAGGCATGAGCCACTGTGCCCAGCCTTTTCTGGCTTCTTAAGAACCAAGATTCTCAGGGAGGAAGAAGGGACATTTAGATATAAAGTAGAGGTTAAGTAAAAGTCTTGAAGTCCTACATTTGAATTGGAAAATTCAATATAAACTCATAATGTCATTCATTGGTGAAGACAGCACGTTATGTATATATAGTGTATGCCTGTGTACATAGGTACATGTGTGCACAGTACATACGTATGCATGTGTTTATGCACCTCTCCTCCCTAGTGCTGTCCATAGGAAAAGCCTACAGTGACTCGGTACAGAAGAAAGGACATACAGATACATGACAGTAGGTTTTTAAAGGCCTTGTAGTCCTCAGTTTGAATTAGAAACATCAACAGAAATTCATGACAATCTTATATTTAAAAAAGAAAACAAAACCTTAGATGTATGTGTGTGTTTATGTGTGAAAAAACAGAACTCCAGGTGTGGATATACTTCCCGCTCCACCCCAGTTCTTCCACAGAACACTAGGAATGGTGAACAGTGCTGTGGTAATACAACCTGTCCATGCTCAGACTGGTCCTGAAATGTTTCCCATTAAAGAAACCAAGAAACTGGCTGGGCACGGTGGCTCATGCCTGTAATCCGAGCACTTTGGGAGGCCGAGGGAGACAGATCACCTGAGGTCAAAGGTTCAGCCTGGCCAACATGGTGAAACCCCATCTCTACTAAAAATACAAAACTCAGCTGGGCATGGTGGGGCGCACCTGTACTCCCAGCTACTCGGAAGGCTGAGAGAGGAGAATTACTTGAGCTCGGGAGGCAGAGGTTGCAGTGAGCCCAGACTGCACTACTGCACTCCAGCCTGGGCAACAGAGCAAGACTACATATCAAAAAAAAAAAAAAAAAAGAGGAAACCAAGAAACTGAAAGTGGTTGTTCCAGCTCTGTCAAGGCCAGGCAATCCCCAAGGTGAGCCTGGACCATCATGTCACACCAGGCAGAAAGCCACCAGAGACACAGGGTCATGGAAAAGGGGAGAGACAACCTGAAGAGGCACTCAACAGCAAATGATCTGGGCTCTAGGAAATGGACATTTGGTGAGCAGCTATGTGCCGGTTATGGTGTTAGCTGCCTGACAGCTAAAGTATTATCCTCACAGCCCTTCTGTCTGAGCGCAGGCACTAGAAGTGCAAACTCAGATGGGAGGCATCCCTGAGGGCACTGAACTGGCACAAACACCATGTTGTCTTCTTACCTGAATCGCTGCCTGGTTTTTGTAACCTCTGCCATAGTACCTTCCACCTCTTCCAAATGTTCTAATCACTGGGGTGGAAATAACTCCTCTTGGACGCCTAAATGAATAAAAAAGGACAACAGTAAACACTTAAATCTGTTACAGACATTTAAAGTAATATCAAATGATTTTAAAGCCATCCAATCTTACACTTTATGAAGCACTGAATTAACCCATTTATGCAGGAGGTTGCAATTTTTGAATTTTATCAGACCTTGGTGATGACCTTGAGCAGGACATAAATAACTACCACATGCTTAGTGTTCCAATAATGGAACACTAGGGATAAACAAGTATGATCATAGGGAAGATTTATTCCAAGGAATCAATCTTATTTTTTTGGTTCATATCCAATGCATTTGCAGCCAAATGCTCTACCCCTGAGCTACACCCCGCCCCCCCATATCCAATGCATTTGATTTGAAAACTAGTACTTTAATAATACTACTTTTAAAAAATTGTTAAGACACCTGGACAATTGAAAATTGTATGGTTATTTAATAATGGCTAATTAAATAATTATATAACACTATAAATGGGATCCTATGCAAGCATTATAAATGATATTAAAGGCTGGGCACAGGGGCTCACACCTATAATCCCAGCACTTTGAGAGGCGCAGGCAGGTGGACTGGTTGAGCTCAGGAGTTCAAGACCAGCCTGGGCAACAAGGCGAAACCATGTTTCTACCAAAAATACGAAAATTAGCCAGGTATGCCGGCATATGCCTGTGGTCCCAGCTACTTGGGAGGCTGAAGTGGGAGGATCGCTGGAGCCCAGAAAGTCGATGCTACTCTGAACTGTGATTGTGCCACAGAACTCCAGCTTGGGTGACAGAGTGAGATCCTGTCTCAAAATAAATACATAAATAAAAACTAAATAATTAAATAAATACAAATGATATTAAAGAAGAATGTATCTAATGATATAAAAATTTTCCTACTAAACTCCCAAGTCAAAAAAGCAAGTTAGAAGCTATATTATTTATTTATACAAAAGACATTCTCATGGCTCAGAACTTACCCTCTAGCTGGTCCTCCGACAGAAACCACCTGCAGGGGGAAAGGCCCCCGGCCCCCACGGCCCCGCCTGCTCCCAGCCCAGTGGCCAACCACAGTGCCAGCTATTTCTAGTTTGCCTCCCTGAGAAGGTATAGGTTGGACTCCTGCACAAAAAATATGCGAAAAGACAAAATCTTTACAATCACAGAATTAAGAATAGCAAAATGACACAGCAAGAAACATCTTTTCAGTTTTGGTTTACATTTACCATGAAGCTACTATCTCCTGCTTTGTAAAATTTTGTATTATGTAGTGTATCTATGTGCACACGGTTTGACTTTATTGTGAAGAACCCATGACAACTGAATTAGGTTACAACTGCAAATGTGCAAGCCTTTTTAGATAGAAACAGATTTAATAAAGTGCTGTCATTGGTGCGTATGGCATGCTTTCTATATTACCAAGACGGAAATCTGCAAACTCAGAATGTTTTTCTCTTTAGGCAAATACTTCCAGGTTTATTACCTTAACCAAACATCATAGAATCAATAAATCTAGCCTGTATTTCTTATTCTATTTTTAAATTAGAATTTCCTTAAGCAGAGTCACAAATAGAATTTACTAACTTCTTTTAATTGCTGCAAGTTATAAGTTTTCTGACCTAAGAAAATTCTCAAATTGCTAACTGGCCGCAAAACTTCTGATTAAAAACAAAAAAATAAACAAAACCAGAGCCCCAAACATCTTGTTTTCTAACAGTGGGAATGGATCATAATAAACTGTCCTCTTGGTGTTAGCTGTGGCAATTCAGCACTGTCCAACAGAAACCTACAACAAGCTTTATATTTTCTTGTAGCTACATGAAAAATGTACAAAGAAACAGAGGAAAGACGTTTTAATAATACATTTATTTAACCCCATGTATTCAAAATAATACTACTGCAACAAGTAGTCAAGAAAAAAAAAAAATTTTTTTTTTTTTTGAGACAAGGTCTTGCTCTGTCACCCAGGCTGGAGTGCAGTGTCGTGATCACGGCTTACTGCAGCCTTGACCTCCCAGCTCAAGCGCTCCTCCCACCTCAGCCTCCTGAGTAGCTGGGACTAAAGGTGCGTAAAACCACATCTGGCTAATTAAAAAAAATTTTTTTGTAGAGGCAAGGGTCTATGTTGCCTAGGCTGGTCTTGAACTCCTGCCTCAAGCAATTCTCTCTCCTTGACCTCCCAAAGTGCTGGGATTATAAGCATGAGCCACTGTGCCTGGCTCAAGATAAAAAATGGATGAGCTATTTTAGTCTGCTTCCCATTTTAAGTTTTAAAATCTGATATGCTACACATTTTAGCCAGAGTTGAAGTGCTCAAGAGAGCATGTGGCCAGCAGCTACTATACTGGGCAGTGCAAATCAGTTCCAGACACAGTTTTAAGAAAGTTAGGAAGCAGGTTGCTTTTATCATTCCAGTCTAAAAGTTCACTTCTTACCCCACACTATCCATAGTACAGTCTCCCCTCTCCCTCCATCTTTGATCCCAACTACGGGCCAGCTTCAGTTTCAAGGCGCTAAAAGGAGCTGAAGCAAATCAAGAAGCAGAGAGAAAACACAGCTGCGAGCTGCATGAGGCGCAGTCACAGAGCACAGCAGCACCCTGCAGGAGGCTGGTGGGCGGATGGAGGAGGCAGAGGGGCATGCAGCTGCACCAGGGAAAGGAGAAGCAACCTGAGATTGCAGACAGAAGGGCTGACCCATCGCCAAGTCTGCCAAGAGTCACCTTTCCACACAGTGTCCCTTGCTGGCCTCCCTAACTACCCCATGTAACTGAGTTGGAAAATCATTGTAGATCAAGACAGAAGGGCTTGCCCATCCTCAGTGTGACTCCAAAAATCACATCTGAACAGTCAGTCCTGTTATGTGACTTAACGGGCAGATTTAGATCTGCAGTCCCAAAACATGGGATTAGGACAAAGACACAGGTCACTGGCTTCCAATTACAGCACCACCACAAGACATTGTTTCCTATGCTAAATGTTAAGACCCTTTTCTTCTTTACAAGCCTAATACAAATGCAAAGAGAAGCACTGGGAATCGATAGTAAACCGCCTTGTTTATATTCCCAACATTAGATCTTTGTTTAAAAATGTTTCTGTGAAACAAACTGTGACAGACTTTTTATGTCAGGAATTCTGTGACCATTAGAATTTTCTATACAAGTATGATAATCTTTACCAAAAGATGGCTGCTTGGGAAAGAAACGCCACTATTAGTCAGCAGCTCATCCTATGAACACGAGGCGATGGTCAGGTGCACAGAAAGGCTCTGTTCTAGGTGGACACTCAGTGGTCTACCCTGAAAGGAGAGACTGGCCACAGCAGAGCCGCTGCTGAGACCTGAGAGCAGAGTCTCGGGAGGAGTGGTCAAGGAGGGTCAGAGCAGGGACCCAGAAGAAAGGCCGTTCTGCCGGAGGAGGGGCTCATGAGGACAGTAGAGGAAGGAAGGCGCCAGACGATGGAGCGAAGGAAGTGCTGGCAGGCAGAAGCTCTGGGAAGGGGTGGGTATAATTACCGCCCTGGGACTTGCTAGTCCTGCTGCTGTCACTGCCTGAGAAGGCTCCGCAGTGTCCCGATGCTGCCGCCACACGGAAGGCACGGTAGGGGCCTGTTGCTACTGTTTCCCCATAGGGGCTTCCAAAGCCACAGACGCCTGTGGGACCCGGGGTAGAGAGAGAGGGGAGAAGTGTAAGGGACAGGACTCAGGGCCCTGCTGGGTGTTCAGGCAGAGTGGCCCCTGCCTCCTCCAGCTGCCGTGGAGGGTTCTCCTGGCCCCTTTTGTCACCTCGCTGTCCTGCGCCCATGGTCCCTGGGGACCAGCACTGAAAGGCCACCCTCCCTGCAGTGGGTCATCAAACAGGGCACTGACATGGGGCTCAGGATGGGCCCTGGGAGATGAGTCCTGAAAGATGGCTTGTCTCTGACCTGGGTGGGTTTATTTTCCCTTACACATGATAAAAATATATATATATCTTAAAATGTGAGCAGAGTTTTCAGATTGACTGACAGATTTTACGATGCAGCTTTTGCATCAGCATCAGCAGGTCACTCCCCCCTAATCTCCAGGATCAAACTTGCTCCTCACGGACTTGAAGAACTGCTGCTGCGGGACCTCCAAGACCAACAGTGACAAGGTCAACACAACAGATGGGCTTGCCTATAAGGGCTGCACGTTCTTTATAGGCATCTGGCATCTGTTACCCACAGGAACAAGTTCCAATTAACTCACCTGCAAAGCCTCTGCCCCTGCCCTGAGAGGGTGGGACAGGCCCAAAGTGCCGGGGGTATGCAGAGGCAGGGTAGAAGGGCAGGGCAGGAGGTGGCGGGAAAGGGAGCGTGTGGCTCTGCCGGGAGAAGCTGAGCCCCTCGAGGACGCTCTGGCGCATCTTCTCTACCTTGGCAGCCTGCTCAGCCTGGAAGTCAAGGACCAGCATGTGAAAATGCCATCCACAAGGTTTTAATTGAATTTAAATGAGCACTAAAGAAATAAGACCTATTGACTGTACAGATGGCCCTCTTTATTCATGAATTCTATGTCTGCAAATTCGCCTACTTGCTAACATTTAATTGTAACCACAAAAATCAATACTCATGGTAGTTTTCTGGTCTGCAGACTTGTGCAGAACATGGCAAAAATTTTAGTTGTCTGATGCGCTGATCCCAGCTGAGGCCAAACAAGACAACGATTGCCTTCTTGTTTCAGCTCGTGCTGAAAACAAAAATCCTTTTCAGAGTTTATTTAGTGCCACGTGTTTCACAATTTTGTCCTTTTTTATTGGTGATTTCACTGTTTAAAATGGTCCCCGGCTAAGTGCAGGGGCTTATGCCTGTAATCCCAGCACTTTGGGAAGCCAAAGTGGGTGCACTGCTTGAGGTCAGGAGTTCAAGACCAGCCTTGACCAACATGGCAAAACCCCGTCTCTACTAAAAATACAAAAATTAGCTGGGCATGGTGATGGGCACCTGTAATCCCAGCTACTCAGGAGGCTGAGCTAGGAGAATCACTTGAACCTGGGAGGTGGAGGTTGCAATGAGCCAAGACTACGCCATTGCACTCCAGCCTGGGCGACAAGAGCGAAACTCCGTCACATAATAAAACAAAACAAAACAAAGAAACAAATAAAATGGTCCCCAAGTATAGTGCTGAAGTGCTGTCTGGTGTTCCTAAATGCACAAGGAGGCGGTGATGTGCCTTATGGAGAAAATATGTGTTAGAGAAGCTTTGTTCAGGCATGTGTTATGGTGCTAGTGGCCGTGAGTGCAATAATAATGAATCAGCAATCCATATTACATAAGGTGTCTTTAAACAAAAAAAGTACATGAAATAAGATTGTATACTGATTGGTTGACAAAAATATGTGACCAAAGCCTTGAAGGAACCCAGCACCTTGTATTTTCCCTAGGAGCAATGGTTTAGTGTTCACTAATCTGGTGTTCAAGGTGAATTTTAGAACATGACACCACAAATAATGAGAAACAATGTTATATCAGGAGCTTGGCTCATCGTGGGTACTGAAGTGATATTTAGTGACACTCAGCACTGGGCCTATCCTAAAACAGAATCCTGAAACACAGGATGATAAATATGGTACAAAAGATGACAGATTTAGCCAATGAGCTTTATTTTATTGCAGTTAAAGGCAGCCACCCAGCCCTCGAGCATACCTGACCATCACAGAGGTCGATGAGTGGGGTCTTTTCCCGGCTGGCTTTGAGGAGTTTGGACTGGAAGAGTTTCCCATCAAAATACATCCAAGGACAACAGTGTTCCCAGGGGATTGGCTGTCCGCATGCATCATTTGCAAACAAGGCCATGTCTACTCCACTCATGAAGAGAGCTGATAGCTGAATTCCTCGGGGATCTAGGTTCTCAATCTTTAAATTGAAAAGAGTAATTTCTATGGAATAAGAGTACTACAGAATTGAATTCTTCCAATATCTTACTAAACCTCTCCAAAGTTAACAGAATATTCCTCAACAAAACAGCACCACTAAGAAGTCCTATCATTACCTCATACTGACCTAACACTAACACTGGCCTCATTTGAACAGAAATACTTAGGTGATTTAACACATTTGAATGTAAGAGAATATTTTATAAGCATACTCAAGTATTTCAGTTTGGGTTTATAAAGCGTTCCACAGTGTAGAGTAAGACTGTACTTAAGGCTGACATGTGACAAAATGAGCAATGATGTGTGGTCTCCTTAGTCCAGAGCTCCACAACCTATTCATGAAATAACACTTCACATTTCAGATCTGCACACAGGTAATGTATGAACAGAAAGAGTATCAAAAATGAACACTCTATTAAGATTCTGCATTTTCAAATAGTTACATTAAAAAAAATTACTTGGTATAATTACATTCTAAAACAAATTTGTACTTTATGTTTACATTATTTTATATGTCAATGTTTTTAATTGCAACTGGTTAATAAGACTGTCAAAATGTCTTCTGAAGAAATGGATAGCTTATAAATGAAAGAAGCCAACGAACTATACATACTACTAGAATTTGCACAGACTTTAACTTCCCTCAGTATTGAGTGCTGGGTGCCTGCCTTCTGTATGTAGAGCCCATGGTTCAAGTGTCTGATAAGCAGAGTAAGAAACACTAACACGAGTACAGTCAACTCTTGATCATCTGTATGTGAAAGACCTAGTTTGTGGATTATCCAGGATAAAATTTTAGCTCTGCTCTGGCTTTTGTCTTCCTACTTTGGTGGCTTTTCAAGAATGCAATGTTTACAGATCAATCTAAGCAAAGCCTATTTGTGGCAGATAAAAGGGATTTTCATTAAAGGGAAAAAGGTCATTCTGGTGCCAAATGCTAATAAACTTACAATCATCTGCTGTTTTTGTTGTTTGTGTTAACATTCCCTATTATCAGCTGACACTCTTTCCCAGCCTTTTTAAAAATTTTAACAATGCAGTTAACCTTCCAAAACCTGGAGAAGTCTGTTCACCAATTTATAAAAGGTGTTTACGCCTCTGGATCCTACTGTACATCACCAGCTCCTCCTTTTCCTATGTAGTTGTTGGGAAGTGAACTAAAAAAAATGTTCCCTTGGGAGCAGGTAAGGCTGGGGTGATAGGATTCGATGCATTTTTATATTTATATGCCAAGTGGAGGAACAGAGGTCAAACTAGAACAAAATGGAGAAAATGTACTTGATTCATTTAGACCCCAGCCACCCCCACCTCTGAGCTGCAGAAAGGGAGAATTCTCAAGGCAGAACAAGGGAACTGACCCTATTGGAAAGTGCCCAAGCAGAGGTGTGGCCCATGAATGACCAGGACACCCATCTCCTGGCCCCTTGCTCTGTGGAAATGACCACAAATCCCTTCTAGTCAGGTGGTATTCCTCTGCTTCTAGCCCAGGAGCCTCCATGCCCCACTCTCTGCCCTACGCCAGAGAACAGAGAACCCAGGTCAAGGATAAGGGAGAGAAAATGCTGCTCTAAAGTTGTTTGCCTGGCTATCCAAATGTCAAACACAAAATGCCGCCAACACCCTCTGTGTAAGCACATGCAACACCATCCTAACGGTGTTTCTTTTTGAAACAGAATCTCGCTCTGTCATCCACGCAGGGGTACAATGGCGCAATCTTGGCTCACTGCAACCTCCACCTCCCGGGTTCAAGCGATTCTCCTGCCTCAGCCTCCCAAGTAGCTAGGATTATAAAGGTGCACCACCACATCTGGCTAATTTTTGTACTTTTAGTAGAGTCATGTTTTCACCATGTTGGCCACGCTGGTCTTGAACTCGTGGCCTCATGTGATCCACCCGCCTTGGCCTCCCAAAATGCTGGGATTACAGGCATTAGCCAACATATCTGGCCTCTGCAGTTGTTTCTTAGGAACGGGCTGGTGATCACATCCAGATTCAAACCTTTACAACTAATGTAACTCAAAACCACTCACCCGGAAAATGGCTGTCTGCACACCAAACTTAAGAAACGGTAGCAGATGTATACGGCACAGAAGCGCCCTAGTTAGAACTATTAACCTCCAAATTTGCTGACAGGAAGAATGCAGCAAGGCTACAGTGTGCGTGCGCTTGTGTGTGTATATGCCTGTGTGTGTGTGTGTGTGTGTGTGTGTGTGTGTGTGCATGCATGTGTATCAAATGGCCTTAACATTAAAAGATTATATTTTTAAGGATTTTTTGCTGACTTTATTCTCTTTGTAGCAATTGTGAATGGGACTTTGCTTATGATTTGGCTCTCTGTTTGTCTGTTATTGGTGTATAGGAATGCTTGTGATTTTTGCACATGAAGAATTTTTTAAATGATGTTTATAGCTAAGATAATTAGAGGTTTTAGTAATGACAACTAGCATTACTCTAAAAGAGAAAAGTTCTTTGAATAACAGCTTG
>CAUYLG010022344.1:0-23953 GCA_963573385.1 Cacajao melanocephalus | reverse complement strand
ACCCATTTTTAGACTGCATTCTAGCCTGGGCAATAGAACAAGAATCCCGTTCTCTCTCCCTCTTTCTCTTCCTCTTTCTTTCTCTCTTACATTTTTTTTTCTTTCTTTCACTCTCACTTTCTTTCCTCTCTTTTTCTTTCTTTATAAAAAAAAAAAGAAAAAAAATCCACCAAGAATTTCATATTCAGCCAAACTAGCCTTCCAAAGCAAAGGAAAATAAGATCCATTTCAGACAAGCAAATGCTGAGTGCCACCAGACCAGCCTTTCAAAAGAACACTAAAAGAACACTAAGAACAGCCTTTAAAAGAACACTAAAAATGGAAAGGAAAGATATTATTAGCCAATACAAAAACACACTTAAGTACACAGACCAGTGACATTATAAAAAACCACACAAACAACACAATGACAGGATCAAATTGACATATATCAATACTAACCTTGAAAGCAAATATGCTAAATGTCCCATTTAAAAGGCACAGAGTGGCAAGCTAGGAAAAAAAAAAAAAAAACAAGACCCAACGGTATTCTGTCTTCATGAGACCCATCTCACATTCAATGACACTCTTAGGCTCAAAATAAAGGGATGGAGGAAAATCTACTAAGCAAATGGATATCAGCAAAAGCAGGAGTTGCAATCCTAATTTCAGACAAAATAGACTTTAAACCAAGAAAGATTTTTTTAAAAAGACAAAGAACATTACATAATGGTAAAGGATTCAATTAAACAAGAAGATCTAACTATCCTAAATATACATCCACCCAGCAAAGGAGCAACCAGATTCATAAAGCAAGCTCTCAAAGACCTAAAAAGATAATTAAATGTCCACACAGTTTTACTGGAAGACTTCAACACTCCATTGCCAGTATTAGACAGATCAGAGGTAGAAAATTAACAAAGATATTCAGTACCTGAACTCAACATTGGGCCAAATGGATCTGATAGACTTCTACAGGACCCTCCACACAAAAGCAACAGAATACGCTTTCTTTTCATCTCCACATGGCACATGTGATCTGAAATTGACCACACAATGAGACATAAAACAATCCTGAGCCAATTGAAAATAACCAAAATCATACCAAACACACTCTTGGACCACAGCACAATAAAAATAGAAATCAAGACTTAAAAATTGCTCAAAACCATACTTCCACTTGGAAATTAAACAACCTGCTCCTGAATGACTTTTGTGTAAATAATGAAATTGAGCCCAATATCAACAAGTTCTTAGAAACTAACGATAACTAAGATATAACATACCAGAATCTCTGGGACACAGGTAAGACAGTGTTAAGAGAAAAATTTATAGCACTAAATGTTCACATCAAAAAGTTAGAAAGTTCTCAAATTAACAACCTAACACCACAACTAAAAGAGCTAGAGAAGCAAGAGCATATCAACTCCAAAGCTAGCAGAAAACAAGAAATAACCAAAATCAGAGCTGAAACTGAAGAAGCTCAAGATATGAAAAACCATTCAAGTGAATCCAGGAGTCGCTTTTCAGAAAAATATTCATCAGATAGGGTTCTAGCTAGACCAATAAAGAAGAAAAGAGAGAAGATCCAAATAAATGACAAAGGGGATATTACCACTGATCCCAGAGATACAAACAACCATCAAATAATATTATGAATACATGTACACATACAAATTAGAAAACCTAGTAGAGATGGTTAAATTCCTAGACACATACACCCTCTGAAGACTGAAACAAGAAATTGACTCTCTGAACAGACCAATAATGAGCTCTGAAATTAAATCAGTAATAAATACCTAACAAGGAAAAAAAAGCTCAGTAAATGATGTATTCACAGCTGAATTCCATCAGACATACAAAGAAGAATTTGTACCATTCCTACTGAAACTATTTCAAAAATTGAGAAGAAGGGACTCCTATCCAACTCATTCTATGAGGCCAGCTTTGTACTGAAACCAAAGCCTGGCAGAGACACAATAAAAAGAAAATTTCAGGCCAATATTTTAAGGAACATTGATGCAGAAAGACTCAACAAAATGCTGGCAAACTGAATCCAATAGCACATCAAAAAGCTAATCCACTACAATCAAGTAGGCTTTATCCCTGTTATAGAAGGCTGGCTTGACATATAAAAATCAAGAAATGTGATCTATCACACAAACAAAACTAAAGACAAAGACCACATGATTATCTCAATAGATGCAAAAAAGGCTTTTGATAAAATTAAACATCCCTTCATGTTAAAAAAACTCTCAATAAGCTAAGTATTGAATGAACATACCTCAAAATAATAAGAGCCATCTGTGACAAATCCACAACCAACATCATACTGAATGGTCAAAATCTGGAATCATTCCCCTTGAAAACTGGCACAAGAGAAGGATGCCCTCTCTCACTACTTCTATTCCATGTAGTATTCCATATAGCAAGTCCTGGCCAGAATAATCAGGCAAGAGAAAGAAATAAAGGGACATCCAAATAGAAAAAGAGGAAGTCAAACTATCCCTGTTTGCAGATGACATGATTCTATATCTAGAAAATCTCACAGTGTTCACCCAAAAGCTCCTTCAGCTGATAAACAACTTCAGCAGAGTTTCAGGATACAAAATCAACATACACAAATCACTAGCAACCCTATACATCAACAACAGCCAAACAAAAAGCCAAATCAGGAACACAATCCCATTCACAATTGCCATAAAAAGAATAAAATATCTAGGAATATAGGGAATCGGGGAGGTAAAAGATCTCTACAATGAGAATTCCAAAGCACTGCTCAAAATAATCAGAGATGACACAAACAAATGGAAAAACATTACATTCTTATGGATTGGAAGAATCAATATCATTGAAATGGCTATACTGACCAAAGCAATTTACAGATTCCATGCTATTCCTGTCAAACTTCCAATGATATTCTTCACAGAACTAGAAAAAGACTATTTTTTAAATCATATGGAACTGAAAAAAAAAAGGGGGCCTGAATAGTCAGAGCAATCCTAAGCAAAAAGAACATATCTGGAGTCATCATGTTACCCATCTTCAAACTATATTACAAGGCTACAGTAACCAAAACAGCATGGTACAGGTACAAAAACAGATACATAGACAAGGTAACAGAACAGAGAGCCCAAAAATAAGGCTACATACCTACAACCATCTGATCTTCAACAAAGCTGACAAAAACAAGCAATGGGGAAAGGACTCTATTCAATAAATATTTCTAGGATAACCGACAAGCCATATGCAGAAGATTGAAACTAGACCCCTTCCTTTCACCATATACAAAAATTAGCTCAAGATAGATTAAAGACTTAGACTTGAAACCTAAAACTATAAAAACCCTGTAAGAAAGCCTAGGAAATGCCATTCTGGACATCAACTGTGGCAAATAATTTATGACTAAGTCCTCAAAAGCAATTGTAACAAAAACAAAAATTGACAAATGCAATCTAAAGAGCTTTTTCTATAGCAAAAGAAACTATCAACAGAGTAAGCAGACAACCTACAGAATGGGAGAAAATATTCACAAACTATGCATTTGACAAAGGTCTAATATCTAGAAAGTATAGGGAACTTAAATAATTCAACAAGAAATAAATATTTTTAAAATGGGCAAAGTACATGAACAGACATGTCCCAAAAGAAGGCATACATGCAGCCAACAAGTATTTTAAAAAAAGGAAAAAAAAAAAAAAGCTTAACATCACTAATCATTAGAGAAATGCAAATCAAAACAACAGTGAACTGCTATCTCACACATAAATCAGAATGCCTATTACAAAAAAGTAAAAAAAGTAGCAGATGCTGGTGGAGTTGTGGAGAAAAGGGAATACTCACATACTGTTGAGTAAGATGTAATTTAGTTCAGCCACTGTGGAAAGCAGTATGGCAATTTCTCAAAAAATTTAGAACGGAAATACCATTTGACCCAGCAATACCACTACTGGGTATATACTCAAAGGAAAATAAATTGTTCTACCAAAAAGACATATGCACTCATATGTTCATTGCAACATTGTTCACAATAGCAAAGACATGGAATCCACCCAGATGCCCATCAACAGTGAAATGGATTAAAAAAATATGGTATATACACCACATAATTCTACATAGTCATTAAAAACAAATAATCACCTCCTTTGCAGCAACATGGCTGTAGCTGGAAGTTATTGTCCTCAGTAAACGAATGTAGGAACAGAAAACCAAATACCACATGTTTTCACTTATCAGCAGGAGCTAAACATTGAGTGCAAATGGACATAAAGATGGGTGCGACAGAAACTGGGAATGACTTGAGGAAGGGGTAGAAGAGGGGCATGGGTTGAAAAACTTCTTATCAAGTACTGTGCTCACTACCTTGGTGACGGAATAATTTGTAACAGCATCAAGCAATTTATTCACATAACAAACCTGAAATGTAACTCCTAAACCTAAAATAACAGTCAAAAAAGAGGGAAAAAAAAGAATAACAATGTAGTGTTTGCTTTAGTATATGACTATAAGAGCACAAAGATCAGGAAGGGAGAAGTTGGAGTGTATCATTCTAATATTCTTACATAACACATGAATATTCTTTGAAGATAGATTGTGCTAAATCAAAGATAGAAACTGTGGACCCTAAAAAAAGCAAAATAAATTATAGCTAACAAACCAATTAAAGAGATCAAATGGAATAATACATTCATATAATCCACTCAAATCAAGAAAAAATGAAAAGTAAACAAAGTTCAGATGTAATAAATAGAAAACAAAGAGTAAAATAATAGTCTTTAAAAATCTAAATCTTTGTGCCATTTGTTCTTGAGACTTATCACTTGAATAAAATGAAATCCTGAGCAAAATAAAGTAATCTGAGTTAGGGCAGGAAGAGAAGTTCTAATCTGAGGAAGATGCATAGAGTTCAGAAAAGCTGAGAAAAGCTAGGTAATCTCTGGGTTCTTTGTTCTTCCCTCTCACCACGCAACATGCACGGAAATCTACCTTTAAAATTCCATCTCTCACTTTTTTCTTATCATTAATATTTTTTTTCTATTTCACCATCTTCCTGAATGCTGTTTACACTTAGTCTTACTACAGAATTTACTGGCTACTAGGTTGTAATTTAGAAGGACATTTACTTGCAGATGTATTCTGAAAGACATCACTATCAACAGCAGAAATTCAGCTGACCTGACCAATAAGAAACATTCCACCGGTCTTTGCACAGGAATGTGCCCACTTGGACTGTTTAATGAACTGTCGGTCTCACAAATTGCAGCCACTGTGTCTAAGGAATGTGCTTTCTCATTAAACAAAATATACTATTTCTTGGTCTCCCCCACACTCAAAACATACTCAATTTTCTTAATGACTCCGTAAGACAAGGTTTAGATATGCAGAAGGCATGGATATGGTATGATACTGAGGTCATAATAAATATTCAAAGTGACACAGGGATTTGCCTCCTCTCTAAGGGATTTTTCTTTTGTAGGTTCACTTATAAAGATAAAAAAAGACACATAGACAATGGGATAGTGAGCTGGAAAATATATTTTGAAAAGATAATTCAATCCAGTGGCAAAAAAAAAACAAAAAAACAAAAAAACAAACAGCTAGGAGATCATAATATTGTCTCTGCCTTTGAATACTCTAAGTGAAATGAGACAATCATATACTAAATCTGTTTTAAAGTGAGTCTTTTAAAGGTAAAAAGTAGAGGATAATCACAGAGAAGAAAGTATTTTAACCTTATGAGTAATAATCTAAAATGGTTTTTGTGTTTATGTATAAAATGAATGCATTGCTGGAGCAATCTGACCACGCAAATTCCTGTTACTGACAGGCAGAGCTGGGATTCCTGTGGTAAGCCTGATGTGGCTGTCTTCCTTTCCCTATTCCATTTCTAGAAGTTGTAATGTTAAGATGCCGTAACGCCTACGATGCCTAGACGGAGTATTGCAGATGTTCTTTGAATACAAGTCCTGCCTGCTTCACATACCACTGAGAATAGCTGCAAAATGGAAGCCATGATTAGAGGGTGGAATTCAATGACCATTATTCCTGCTTGTGTTATTAATTAGAAACATTCTACACATAAACAAGAGTTTCAGAGGAGCCTGTTATTAATGTAAAAAAGAGATCTTTCAGTAACTCCCATTTACACAGACAGATAGTTCCCAGTGATTCCCAGAAATTGTTAGTAACAGCAAAATCAAGCTGTTTAGAGCACATGGCCAGATTTTTCTGATTTCCCATCCTCTGTGCAGAGCATGCTGGAGTGAGTTATTGAGGGAAACTCTAAGAATAGACATACTATTAATTCATGTATGTGTAAAGTGCTTAACAGCTTGCAAAACACATGCATACCTGCTACCTCATTAATCTTCACAACCATAAGAAATATATTACTAATATTATAGCCATTTTACAAATTTAAAAAGGAGGTTTAGGAAACATAAATAACTTGGTTATTAAAAAGTAGAACTGTAGCTACCATTTACATTTTTGATTGCAAGTGTAGGGGAGTGTCTACACTAAACTAAAAAATGACCAGCCAGCTCCAAAATAGAGAATAGGTATAATTAGGCATGGTCCTCTCTGAACATACCAAGTTATCTTTGCTGAACACTAGATGTACATTCCAGGCATAGAAGCAGAGAGGGCATTGGTGGAATTTGGTGCCTCTCCAAGCAGTGCTCCTCAGAATACGGTTCACATATTGGGTGGGTCTGCTGTCTGTAACTGATCTCAAAGAAGGTAAGTGCCAACATGGAGAGTAAGAATTTGGAACATTGCATGGCAACTTCACAGAGTAAATTTTTATCTGTTGAATAATAAAAAATTGGAGTTTATATTTTTAATGTCCCTTTTAAGAAGTTTTAAATTTTCTATTCGTTTATGTTTATTGTATTTTACAAAAGGAGCAGCCCACAATAAATTGAGGGAAGAAAAAAATGGTTCCTCTCCCAGTTTGGCATGCATGAGAAACTACACTTCAGAGGAGTCTCACCCTGTCCAGCCAGAGAGTGCATCTGTGTTCAAATTCCTCAAGGCATCCTTAGCAAGCTGCGTTCCACTCCATTGAATTAACTTCCCGTGATTCTCTCTGAAGGGCCCCTACACATTGTTTTCTGAGGAAACCCAAGTTTACACAAATATATCCTTCAAGGTCTGTAACGACAACTTCTGAAGAGAGGTTGCATTCGTTTTCTCTTGCTGTTTAAAAAGTTAGCCCAAGCTCACTGGCTTAAAGCGACACCCATCTACGATCTTACAGTTTGTTTAGGTCAGAAGGCCGGACGTACAACTGAGTCCTCTGCTCAAGGTCTTGCAAGGCTGAAATCGAAGTGTTGGTAGGAAGGCGTTTTCATCTGGAGTTCCAGGTGCTCTTCCAACTCATGCAGGTTGCTGGCAGAATTCAATTACTTGCGGTTGTAGGAGAGAAGCCCCTGTTTTCTTGCTGTCAGCCTAGGAGCGCACTCAGCTCCTAGAAGCTGCCTCACATCTTAGTCACATGGACCTCACTCAAGGCTGTTTACCATATTTGTTTTCTTCCAAAGGAGCGGGAGAGGGATTCCATTGTGTGATCTTCTTTTAAAAGGATCACCTGATCAGGTTAGGCCTACCCAGGACAATTTCCCTTTTCATTAGCTCAAAGTTAACTGATTAATAATAGCCTAATCAATGGACTGATATCCTGTCAGGTTTGTTGGTCCCAACAACAGTGAAGCCAAGAGTATTACACCTGGTATGTATGTTCAGATGAGAATGTAGGGTGCATTTTGGAATTCTCACTACCACAGAGGTCAACGCTTGATAAAAAGACACAAGGAAAATGCATTGCTCTCTGGACTTTTCTTGATACTCTCTTTAAAAAGTTTGCCTCATAATACTACTAATTAAAATGTGTTACATTTCATCTACGTTGAACTTCGCTGATTGCATTCCGAGCTCTGCCCTCAATTTCACAGAAGGAAGAATCATCTGTCTTAAGAGGCATTTTGATCTTAAAATGCCAAAACAACAGTCTCCAGAGCCTTCGTACATCTGATTCAGACTCCTCAATGTTTTCTACTGTGGCACTGCCAGATTGCTGGAATTATACTCATTACATCCAGTAGTTATGGGACTATGGGACTGTAAATGGAATAGAGCACATAATCTTAGGCTGAGGTCAGAAGTGAGACTTTGAAACTAACAAAATGGACACAGTACAATGCATGACAGCATCTGTAATGTATTTTGCAGTGGGGTTTTTGAGATAATTTACTTTGGAAACTAAGGCACCAAAAACCAAGATAAAATGAAATAAACTACAATCTTAGAAATCATAATAGTTCTGTCATGAGGTAATGTTATAACAGGAGCTTTAAACATGGATAAAAAATGCTGGAAAAGAACTCATCAAAAATTAGAATTTTGCAGTCTCCCGTACTATTTAAAGACAAGGAAACTCAAAATCGTTGACTCAAATCAAACTCAAAAAAGAAATCAATACCTGTGGGGGTTACATCCAATATGAAGGAGTATTACTGAAGCTTAACAACTTTTCTCTTAATACCATTCAATTCTGTTCATTAGCAATAGGCACTAACATTTATATGGTACTTTCAAATAGACACACTTCAATTTATTCTAAGCTTCCTAAACAAACTTCTCATGATGGTTTGTCAAGTAGATAGTCTTAATAAAAAGAAAAACAGACAAACAAAGCAAGAAGGAAAGCTACTCTTTGCAATAGTTAGAACCCTTGGGTGCTGCAACTAACACATTTCTAACCAAATTAATGGCATTCACAAAAAGGATGACAAAGGACAATTCTTAAAAAGAGATAGAAACATGACATACAGATTTAAACACATCAAAGATTTGATTTAACTCATTAGTTAATAAGGGAAATAATAGATGCTGAAACTAGTTCAAAAAGCCACTCAAAGTATCATACACTCATAGTCTTATTAGAAATGCTGAAACATTTATAATAGGTGCAAAAACTAATAAAACTGTTTCATATCTAATATCTACAGATTGATAATCAATTGCATTCCACCAGACACAATTTGGATATCTATGGACAGGGATAATTTGCATTGCTATTAGATTTCTACAAGTTAACTTCTTGTCAGCATTGTGAAATAGCCTAGTAAAAACCAGAATAAAATGAAGGCAGACACCTCTACAGGATCAGACAGTCCTTGGAGTCTTCAGCATTTCATTGAAATAATATCCAGCAATCTCTTATGCACATTTCAAAATCTTGCCCATGTATATAGAAACATTTCCTAGACAACAAGGAAAGGATTCAGCAAGACTCCAGGAACAGGCCTGGACTGACATGCATTATTGAATTTAAAATATATTTTGTCTCCACTTTGGCTTTTTACATGCATGGTCTCTCTTGCTGAGTATTTTCTCTCTTTCCAAATCCAAATAGTGGATAATGATAAGGAACTAACTACTCTCAAGTTTATAGGTGATATGTTGAAAAGGCCAGCCAACATTTGTAATTTCTATGTTACAGTGTTGCAACCCAACCCTGAGGGTACAGTTATTCTTAAATGAACAGAATACATTAAATTTTTGCCCTGAGCAGCATAATGTGGACTTTTTCTGTGCTCTACCAAAGAATAACTGCTTAGTGAGACCCACAGAGAAAGAAAGAGGTGAGTCAGTTACCATTAACAGCAGTGGAGACAATCACATTATCCTCTCAGCCATGGCAAAGGGCTGGAGGTAAGGGGGCTATTATAAAACTGACTTTATTTTTACCGGTTTAGTGATCTTGTATAGATTACAGGTTGCAATTATCTGCCCTTTGAGGGGTATAGAAACTAAACCGTAACTTGTAACTATCTGACATTATCCTCTTGTAGATCCAAATGAATGTATCTTTTTACTCAACCTTTCCTTTCCTAAAGACAGGCTTCCTGTTCCAGATTTGCTAACAGAAGGGGACACTGTGGGAACATCTTGATAATTGAGACATCGTTAGTCTAATTACTTATATCACACCCCTGCTTCACCTTCACCCTCCCCCATTTCTTGGAGAAGCATCTGCTAAATGTCAGTAGTTAAGATGTGTCAGACAGAATCCAGAACTGCATAGCTTAGTTTGCTGGGACGGAGCCAGAGAGGAGAAGAGGAAGAAAAATATTTCTTTCTTTCAAGTTCTTTTTTTCAGTTGTTAGCTGATTGTTTTACGAAAGAGAAAAGTCCAACAAAAATCTAAAGACAGGATATTTTGGTGTCTGTGTGAGTATGCATGAGCATATTGGTGTGTGTGTGTGTGTGTGTGTGTGTGTGTGTGAGAGAGAGAGAGAGAGAGAGAGAAAGAGAGAGAGAGAGAGAGAGAGAGAGAGAAGGAGAGAGAGAGAGAGAGAAGGAGAGAGAAAGAGAAAGAGAGAGAGAGAGGAAAGATTTGCCAGTCAGGCAAGAGTAAAGGTATACACACATCATGCGGGAAAAGGCATGACATCATTGACATGATTCATTTGATTGTTAATGATTTAATGGGTCTTTAAATAGGATGGAGAGTGGGAACATATATAATACTCAACATACCACTTATACCCTGATGGATCAGACCTCAAAATATAGCTATTGAACTAGATGCCAGTCATTTGTAGGTCTGACTACTTAGGGATAATATCTATTACTAGCTGGTGATGGTCAAAATTATATGTACTGTATATAAAATGCAGAGGCAACAAAAAAGTACTTTTCTTCAAACACCACCACCTCATTTTGTAAGTAATGATGTCATCTATAATCACTAAATATACTTGTTCAATTCCACAGAGTGGTGGTTCTCAACTTGCGGATACCCTTAGAAGACATAATTCCATTTCAGACCTACCGCATCAGAATACTCAGGGGAGAAGCCCATTTTTAAAACCCCATAAAATATTCTTATCTATACCAACATTTAAGAACCAGTTTAGAGAAGGCTCCTGGTCTCTCTGAGTAGCCAGATCTATAATATCAGTAGCCATTAATAGGGAGTGAACAAGTACCATACAGGATGCAATATAAAATGGGAAGAAAACAGTAATAAAATATCTTTTTGGAAAATAAGTAATCATTAAAGTACAAGTCATTTAATAACTTGTTCATTATAGTATAGAAGTACCAAGGGAAAAATATAAATATACACATTATTTATCCTATACCTAAACTCACTTTTAATTTAAATCACCATGGACACATTTCTCCTCACCAGACTAAACACAGGGAACTCATATTCTCAATGAGGGCACGGACTTTGCTGTGCTCTTTACTGTATTTTCAGTTTGGGGTATGTAATATGGATTTAAATATTTGTTGAACAAAAGAATTACATACTCAGAATCAGAAATAATTTTGGGTTATAACTTTTTTGACTTAGATACAATCTTTTGATTTTTGTTTTGTTTTGTTTGGCTATGAAGGCTTCGCTATTCCAAGAAATTATTGTAGTACAAGAACCCTTCACATCTTGTCTACTTCATTCCATCACTAGGGGCATAACGAGCTTGTTCTACTCAACAATGCCGTACCTCTGCTTCTGAAATCAAATGTCCCTCTGTGTTCCTTAATGGGAAACAAATTATTCCATTTGTTCCCCATTAAAATGATAGGAAATTTTCCATCAAATTTATATTTTTGCTCCAATATCTGAATTTTGTTTTCAGGGTCAATAACAAAAATGAAAAAGTAAAATAGACAAATGCACCTTGTTACTGATCTTTTCCCCTGAGCATATCTCATTCATATATATG
Organism: Cacajao melanocephalus; assembly: GCA_963573385.1. NCBI lineage: Eukaryota > Metazoa > Chordata > Mammalia > Primates > Pitheciidae > Cacajao > Cacajao melanocephalus. The sequence continues at coordinate 12,233 of CAUYLG010022344.1, read as the reverse complement.
TTTGTTCCTTGTTAGAAAGATGTTGCCATGAAATCATCCACTTCTTCCAACTGTAGCAAATTTAACAAAAGTAGAACTTTTGCTCACTTCTCTCATTTCTATAATTTACTATGTAGCTCAGGCCTTTGAAACTGCTGTGAATTATTAAAGGGAACAACATGTTTTCCTTTCACTGAACATTTTACAACATTTAATAAACCAAACTTACTCATTCACAAAAATATATTTATTGGATATCTCCCATACTTTGGGCACTAGGAATACGCATTGGTTGAATAAAGCACAGTCTCTGGACACTTTCTAGAGGAGGAGACATACAATTAATGTATGTAAATCAAGGATTGCCATGTGAAAACTACCATGGTAGAAATATTGATATCGTTCCGTGAGAGTACAGAAAAAAGGATAACAAAATGTGACTAGATTCTAAGGAAAGACTGCCTAGTAGAAGTGATGCTTGAACTGAGGCTTTGAAGGGCGAAAGAGCTACATGATAAGTATGTGTGTTGGAAGGCAGTAGGGCATTCTTAAGGCAAATGGAATGACAATATTAGGTATGAAAGTGTGAAATATAGAAAGACATATTCTGGCCAGGTGCAGTGGCTCACACCTGTAATCCCAGCACTTTGGGAGGCCGAGGCGGGTGGATCACAAGGTCAAGAGATCGGGATCATCCTGGCCAACATGGTGAAACCCCGTCACTAAAGAAAAGAGAAAGGCATGCTTAGGAAATTAGAGTCTTGTACAGTTGGAAAGCATATGAAAGTGTGGAGAGAGAGAGAGGTTGACTGCAATAAGAGCATTAGAATGAGATGGAGAATATATGGCAATTGAACAGAAGTTGATAAATTGATGGGCAGAGAGTTCAGAAATGGACTCAAACATAATTTAGTATATGACAGAACTGTTAGTTCAAATATGAGAAAGGCAACTGACTTTTCAATAGTGGCTGGGGCAACTGGGTGGTTATTTGGAGCAAAAGAAAAAAACTGTAGCTCTATCTAACTTAACAATAGCAAATTAAATTTCAGGTGACTCAACACACAAAAATCATACCATAAAATTTTTAGAAGAAAATATAGGTAATGATTTTCTTACTAGTGGTGTCCTTTATAGGACATAACATCTAAGGTAAGAAAATATAAAGAAAAGTGTTGAACATCTTGCTGACTTTTAAAAGAAGAGCGAGAAATTTTGAATGACATAAGTAGCTTAAAAAATTTAAGGCACTACTGATAAAATGGAAATATATACCTGCAACATAATTTTGATAACAGTGAATTTAGAAGTTGCCTTATTATCATTATTAATTTAAAAGTTTTTTTTATCATTTATAGGCATCATTTAATTTAATTCTTTCAATAACCCTGTATTCCTATTTTACAAATAAAAGATATAAAAATCTCAATGAGGTGCTCAAAGTCCTAGAGCTAGCAATTCTAGCACCACAGTTTGCACTAAGCTTGGATTGATTCCAAAGCCTATGTACATAAAAATTATAATACTAAATCATAAAAGGATAAATATCCATTTACATGAAAATTCCTACACATTGATGAAAACCAATAAAATGTATGTCACAAAGAAAAATGGGTAAAGTATAAAAACAGACGACACCTTCTCTTTCACTCTCTTTTAACCACTTATCACTCATACATTGCCGTATATATACAAATTGGCACTAAATAGTAAAATAAAAATAAAAACAAAAATATTCACGAGTCAAAAACAAAACATAAAAATTAGAAACAAGATATTACTTTTTACCTATGAGTTTGGCAAAGATTAAGAAGACTGACTTTATCTATTTTGAAGATAAAGTGAGGGAAATATGCTCCCTGGTACTTTTAATGGGAGTATAAATATGCATAAACTTTTGTAAAGTATTTTGGAAACATTTACCAATGTTTTAGTTGTGCATATCTTTTGACTTAGAAGTCCCATACAGGAACATTTTGTAAATTACTGATGAGATAAGCATGCAAATATACATATAATATGCAGATAACTCATCACATTCACATTGTTTCAAGAACTAGAAACAATTTGAATGTCTAGCATTATGGAATTGGTTAAATAGAGTCATGTATCCTGATTTTCCTAGGACAGTTCCAGTCCATGGCTCTTGTTCCAATATGATTGTAAATCAGGTTCCCTTTCACTCTCGAGTTGTTTCATTTTGAAAATTAAAGCATAAGATCAGTTTATTTAAATATTTTACGCAATACCTTTCTCTATAGTCATTGAAAATGACAATGTAAACCTGTATCATCTGACATTAAATATCTTATGCAACATAGTTTTGAATTAAAAAGACAGTACATAAAACAGTTTACAAAATGTAACTACTATATTTATTTTAAAATATGTATAAATGTATATACACACTCATCTATCTATTAGATATTTATTACTATCATAAATGAATAACTGATTGGTGGGCTTCAGGCAATTTTTCATTATTCATATTTTTATAGTTTGAACTTTTACAATAAACATGTCATAATAAATACAATGAAGCTGTTTTTATTTGGGAAGGAAAGCAGGTCATGAATATGCAGATATCTGGTAAATCAGGTAATATTAAAAATAATAGTAAGCTAAACAAATTTCTTTGTGCCCATTAGATATTAAAGTAAACTTTGAAAGTTAAAATACTTTTAGTTTCAATATGAAATGTTATATTTTATGAAAAGATACAAAGGCTTATTAAATTCCAAAGTTAATGTTATTACTAATATTTACTAAGGAGGTATATGATGGATGGATGAATAGATACATACACATGTGCCTACATAACATACATACACAGAGGACAGTTCCAGAATTAAAGCTACCAAGTATTTCCTCCAGGAGCAGTTTGGCTTTTCCCCTGTGGCCTCTGCCTAGGCTGGTGTACCCTGTGGAGCACTGAACATATGTGAAGGGGCCAGCTATGGCAGATGCAACTCCAGGATGATTTGAAAGCAGAGAATCCTTAACCCATCTGAAGATAGAAAATAGTGGCAGCATAAAGAGTCTTCAGATACTTTCACCTGAATGAGAAACTTGCCTCTATCAGCACCTCAATGTCTGATAGTGCTATGTGACACCAAGATTAGTAATGATGTCAGCAAGGTGGTAGAATAGGATAGTCCAGTGCTCAGCACTTCACAAAAATAGCAATTTGAACAACTATGAACACGAAATAATACCTTCACAAGAGCTAAGAAAACCAAATGGAAGATTACAACATCTGGGTGTAACAAAGAAATGAGAAAAGATGGATTGAAGGGAATAAGAACAGATTCTCATTACTCACGTTACTCTTTCACTCATCACAGTCAGCATGGCTCAGACACCTATTGCATAGGAAAGAAGAATGAAATGAGAACCAGATTTTCCTCTTACCCCAACATAAGCTCCACCTCAGTAAAACCCAGTAGCAGTCAGACCCCCACAGCCTCATACTCCGGATGGTATCTGAAGACTTAGGCTCCATCCAGGTCAGGCTCAAGCACCTGTAAATCTTCACTTCAGGCTGCATCTTACATATAGGCTCTAGGTCCACTGCTATAGACCAGGTGACAGGCTAGCCATTGATCACACCATATTGTGTGAACAGAATCTCAAGATAAGCTGACTGGTGAAGGGATTTCTCTATTGAAGGCAGTCTGTAAAGATTGGAATAAGTACTCACTTTTTCAGAGGTACAGACAGTAATGCATGACCATAAGGATAATTAATGATCAACTAAACGTAACACCATCAAAGGAACATAACAAAGCATCAGTAACCAACTCTAAAAATGGAGATGTATGGACTGCCTGACAAATAATTCAAAATCTTATTGAAAAAGCTCATGCACTATATAGAACTATATGAAATCAGAAAAACAATACATAAACAAAATGAGAAGTTAAAGAGATAGAAATCATTAAATTCTGGAGCTAGAGAATACAATCGGTAAACTAAAAAATTCCATTAAGAGCTTCAACAGTAGATTCTCAAAAAAGAAAGAATCAATGAACTTGAGATAGGTCATTTGAAATTATCCAATAAGAGGAACAAAAGCTAAAAATAATGAAGAAATGGGAACTATAAGACACTGTCAAGAGAACCTATATACATGTTTTGGGTATTTAAGAAAGAACATAGAAAGAGGCAGAAAGTTTATTTAAAGAAAACTTTCCAAATCTGGAGAAATTAATATCTGATTCAATGAGGCCCAGAGAACCTCAAATATATTAAATATATGTTTACCAAGACATAATCAAACTCTCAAAAGACAGATTTTTGAAATTTTTCCATATATATACGTATATATGCGTGTATGTGTATATATATGTACACACATATGTAATATATTCAAAAACTCCTCCATAAACCCTTCTCCCATGACACTGTATATGTACATGTATATGTACATATGTATATATACATATACATATGTACATGTATATGTGATATATTCAAAAACTCCTCCATAAACCCTTCTCCCATAACCCTTCTCTTCCCATGACACTGCTGGAAGAGAAGCCATCGCTAACAATTTTCTGCTTTTAAGTATCCTTTAAAAACAACTCAGTTAATGGGAATTAAATGTGTACTAGTAAGTTTCTGAAGCCACAGCTCTGCTGTAGACAGCAGTCCATAATATCCAAAATCTCTACCTCTGTTTCTAGCTGTAAGACCATAGGCAAGCTTCTTAATCTCATGTGTAAAACAGAAATAATGGTACTTTACCCTCAATGGTAATTAAAATGCATTATCAGTTGCTTAGTATAGCACACAAATAGTGGTTAACTTTACTAGACTCCTGAGCTCCATGAGAGGAACCCCCCCCTGCCCCTGCTCCCTGCTTTATTTTGTTTACTACTGTGTAGTGGCAAGTGCCTGGCATATGACAGTAGTCTTTCAAATTTCAGTTGGCTGCTTGAAGGTCAAATTATTGACCTTAAAGGTATAAATTCTATTTTGTAAGCTTTTAAGCCTTTTCCCTTTGTCAAGTGTAATTCTGCTATCAAAAAATTTCAAGAAAAAGAATTTTTGGTTGACATAACTTTCCATATTCACCTAATGTGTTTTAATGGATTTTGTAGTATCAAAATATATGTCCTCAATAGCTTAATGTTATTTTCCTCTGATTAAAACTGGAAAAGGTCCTCATTATCAGCTCAAATCCAGACTATATTCTGGCATTGAAAGTTCCATCATCAAGCTCTACCAAACATGCCACTTAGACATTTCAAAGTCTCAGCAGAAATTCCTGCTTTGAAGACCTAATTCTTACCACTCCTGCTGCACACTCATTTCACTCCCAAGTAACCCAAATGTAAATAGAGCTCTTAACCCATCCCTGCTTACAACCAGCCCCACCTTGAGGTCAGGCTCTTTATCAATCTCCATCAGACCATGAGATTCAAGGGCTGGTGATTTGTCTTTTCCATCATTGTATTCCCAACCCTGCACAGTGTCCTTCATGAAATACACATTTGATGAATGAAATCTTGGAATTTATTTATTTATTTTTTTGAGCCAAGTCTCCCACTGCTACCCAGGCTGGAGTACAGTGGGGCAATCTCGACTCACTACAACCTCCACCTCCTGGGCTCAAGTGATTCTCCTGCCTCAGCCTCCGGAGTAGCTGAGACTACAGGTATGCACCACCATGCTTGGCTAATTTTTGTATTTTTATTGTATTTTTAGTAGAGAAAGTATTTCACCATGTTGGCCAGGCTAATCTTGAACTCCTGACCTCAAGCGATCCACCTGCCTTGGCCTCCCAAAGTACTGGAATTAAAGGCATAAACCACTGCATCCTACTAAAATCTTGAATTGTTAACTTTGGTTTCTTAAGTGTCTTTTTTCTAATGAGCCTCTAAACACCTGTAATATTTCTTTTCAATTTCCCACAGCATCACTAAGATTCTCAATAAATAATTATTCATTTGAAAAACAGAAGGAATTATTTATTTTCTTGGAGCTTTCCTTTTGGCATTTCAAAGACCAGTGTGAGACCAATTGCTAAATATCAATTGCTACTAAATCTTCTAAACCTGCTTTAAACTACTGCTACCTTTTGTCGTTCAGCTGTAGAATAGTTGAGAATTACAGTAGCTTTAATGGGAAGAGATTGTGAAATAACAAGAACTTTTTCTAAAGTGTCAGAACTATCACAGTTTTTTGTCCTGTACCTACTGTCAGTGCTTTGAAAATGATGACAAGAAGAAATTTGTTTAACTGATAGAAGAAAGATGGAGCTGAATTTTCTTGTAATATTGAATGCTTGACTTCTGTTTTCTCCATACACCAGATTTTATTTATTTTATAGAAAATAGATGAAAGAAAATATTAATATGGAAGAATGTGCAGAAACAAAGCCAAAATAAAGGCTTGGGTTTGCCTATCTTTTACTGCATTTTTTATTTTAGAATTTAAATTTGTTTGCCTGACAAGTTTTACATAGAAAAAGGCTAGAAGACAGCTGTAAAACTCACTAGTTCTACAAATCAGAAATATATTTGTGCTCTGTAAAACATCTGTCTTTTCAAAATTTTATCTTGAAAATTTGATATTTAGTTTGAGTATTTATAATTAAAAGAAATAACATCTTCAAATACTTTGATAGCAAATAGGATATTTTAAAACATAAATCAAGTAAGGTCATAGCTTTAAATAAGCAACAATTCTCATCATAACGCATATGTTGAAATTACTTTCAAAACTAAACAAATTGAGAAGTCCATCTTATAGCAATAAACTTGTATTCAATTACTTGATATCTAACTTAGCCTAGTTGTGATACTAAACAGTATTTTGCAACCTACTTTTTCTTTTGATGCCAGTGTTTAACATTCTCTCACTCATACTGAAATAAAAAACATCACTGATACATTGACCCTATTATATTCGTCTTTGCTCTAAAATTTTATGATCATATAGTTCTATTGAAAAAAGTGGCTTTGTTGCTACATATGGTTCTTCACTTAGTACAAAGGCATTATATTTATCCCCTGTGAGTGTCTAGCTGATATATGGTACATATACAAATGTCTATCCACAATGTTTCTACCTGTAAGACGAATGAGCAGTGAACATAGATGTCACACAACTCGCTTAACCAGAAACATCAAAAACTGACAAGCAGAAGGCTGACATCAACCTCCGTAATGAATAACCATGATTATTTAATCAATTATTGATTAAATCTCAGCTTAACTGCTGAGATTCATTTCTCTTTCTAAATAAATATTCACTTTTGTACCTAAGTGATACTCACAATTTAGTAGTCAAAATGATGCTTAAGATTGCAAAAGCTCTAGTCCTTTAAAACCTTGAACTACCGACCTCAGGTGATCCACCCGCCTTGGCCTCCAAAGTGCTTGGATTACAGAGCACCAGTCCTTTAAAACCTGGATTCTTCCTTGTGAGCAGTGATTGCTTTTATTTCTACTAATATATTTATGAGATCATGAGAAACAGTGTACACATTCACAACACAGTAGAACCGAAACCACAGATTTTTTGCACTCTTGTTGTAGTTAATGAAAAATATGACTCATTACAAACTGCCACAACATTACTAGAAAGAATACAAGATTTTCTGAGTAATCTGGGAGAACCTTAATATGCTGTTACCTTGTTTATCCCCTTGAATCAGTAATCCTCAGAAAGTGAGTCAACAAATTTCCTTGTCTCATGAGTACTTTGTTTTTAGGCTATTTGACTTTGTTGTCTGGCCAAGATCTCCCTTTCAGTTAGTGGGATACAATTTCTGGAAAACAATTAAGCAGGATGTAAGGGGAATATGGATGACATATTTTGAGGAATCTTCAAGAGCATCAGGAACAGCCCTGGCATTGGAGTGTTCCACAGATAGTATACTCTGCCCTTGATCCATTTGAGCAGAGAATCTTAACCCAGGGGGACCAGAGATTTATAGTATACAAGATTGTGTAAGACTGTATGCAATATTTTGAAGCCATGCTAGTGAGTACTTTTTCACTGAGATGACTGAGATCCAAAAAGTTGAGGAACCTCTAATATGGAAAACACACAAACACAAGAACATAAGCTACAGTAAATAAGTTATAGGAGGTAGAGTCTAAGGCCAAAACTTCCTCGGTTAAGATCTTAGCTCTCCCACTTACTAGCTACGTGGCATCCTTTTTCCTAAATTTTCTTATCTATAAAATAGGGAAAATATTAGTAACTACCTAATGGGGCTTTGGGGAGGGTCAAATGAATCAAAATATGTAAGGTTGTTGGAGCAGTGTCTGGAGTATGGTGAATACTATGTCTATGTTAGCTTTTATTATAAAATTCTGCTAGGCACTTGGAACAGAGTTTGAAACTTCAGGCTTCCAACTATAAAGAAAAAAAATGCCTTTTGGAGATAGGATAGAGAGAAGGCATTTTGTACCTGGAAAAAAATGTATCTGAAAAACAACTCCCATTTCTAAATGAAGGAACTGTAAATATCAACTATTGCATGGAGTCTATAAAATATTGAGGTTTTTTAAAAATGAATTTCAACTTAAAGAAACTTAGAGAAAGAATAACCTCTACAAATTTATGTGCAGCCACACACACACATACACACACACACACACACACACACACACACAACTACAAAGCAGTCTACTTCTTTGAAATTAAATAAAAATACTTTAATGAAACAAGAAAACCAAAAAGAGAGCAAAGGCTAGTTCAAGGATATAACAAGATACAATGGATGAGAGACAGGTGGGATAATAAATAATTTCATAAAAATTGAAAAGACAAATATTAATCTTCTTTGGCAGCAATAAGCAGCAGGATTGGCATTGTAGAATATTTAGTTTGGTGACATCCTGGTCAAATTTGACAAGTTTTCCATAAGGCAGAGGGAAAGAGAAAACAATGAAGAACACAATAGATAATAAGAATAAGAAAGATGCAAACTAACAACAGTTCTTCCTCAATAAACAAAAAAGAATGAAATCTAAACCAATAATAAAAAAACCCACAACTGATATTTCCTTATCACACAAACAATTAGAAAAACATAATGTGGCCAGGCACAGTGGCTCATGCCTGTAATCTCAGCACTTTGGGAGGTCGAGGTGGGTGGGTGACCTGAGGTCAGAAGTTCGAGACCAGCTTTGCCAACATAGTGAAACCCTGTCTCTACTAAAAACACAAAATTTAGCTGGGCATGATGGCAGGCACCTATAATCCCAGCAACTTGGGAGGCTGAGGCTGGAGAATCGCTTGAACCCGAGGGGTCGGACACTGCAGTGAGCGGAGATCACACCACTACACTCCAGCCTGTGTGAAAGAGTGAAACTCTGTCTCAAGAAAAACATAAATGTTCTCTGTGGAGAACACTATGGAGGTTCCTCAAAACAACTAAAAATAGAACTATCAGGTCATCCAGGATTCTAACTTCTAGGTATGTGCCCCTTCAAAATAAAATCAATATATTGAACAGATATCTGCACTCTCATGTTCCATTGCAACACTCTTGACAATAGCCAAGATTCAGAATCAACTTAAGTGTCCACCAACAGATGAATGAATAAACAAAATGTAGTATTTATCCACAATGGAATATTATTCAGCAATAAACAGAATAAAATCCTGTTATTTGCAACAAGATGGATGAGGCTAGAGGGCATTATGTGAAGTGAAACAAGCAAGACAGAGAAAGACAAACTTCTCATGTTCTCATTTATCTATGGGAGCTAAAAATTAAAACAATTGAATTCATGGAGATAGAGAGTAGAATGATGGTTACCAAAGACTGGGAAGGGCAGTAGGTGGGAGAGGGTTCGGGGAGTGGGAATAGTAACTGAGTGCAAAAATATAGTTAGACAGTATTTGGTAGCACAACAGAGTGACTAAAGTCAACAGTAATTTACTATATATTTTTAAATAACTAAAAGGGTAGAACTAGAATGTTTCTATCACAAAAAAATGATAAATACTTGAGGTGATGGTTGCCCCAATTACTCTGATGTGATTATTACACATTGTGTGCCTGTATCAAAACATCACATGTACCATGTAAATATATATGCCTACTATGTACCCATAATAATTAAAAATAAAACATTTAAAAAATGAAGGTAAGACTGAAGTTGGATCATCACATGCCAGATAACTCAGTGAAAAGAAATTCATGCTTAAATCTATATAACTTTTTTCTTTTAGTTACAAGGCAAAAAAGAAAATCCTATATGTACTGAAGGGAAAAAATAAAACAGAAAATGTTAAAAATAGAAAATTTAGTTATGTTCAAAACAACAAAATCTGATTTTCCTTTCACTACTGCTATAGTGTCAGGAAACAACAAAGCAAACTCAGTAGCCATTTGAATGCATAAAACTGTGTATCAGGAAACCCAAGTGAATTAACAGGAACTTTACTAGAGAAACAAGGAGAATTCAGAAGTAAAAGGGCTGTAGGATGGCTTCCCCAGGTTTATGCTCTTTTAGTTACATTATTTTGTAAACTGTTTAATGCACCTACCAAATCATTCAATTTGGCTATAGTTTTTGTGTTAGCCATGGCTTAGAATTACACAATTCCTCTCCTCACTACCCATCTCCTTTAGTCATATTAAGTAATAAAAATGAAGGAACACTTATTTAAGAGTCCTTGGTATGTTGGCAAAGACAGATCATACAAAAAAATCATACACCTTTTGCTCAAAAAATAGCTTCAATAAATTGAAAAATACAGAAATTATCATGCAATAAGCTTTGATAACTTAAGGAATAAATCTAAAAATTAAACAAAAATAACAAAAACATCTAGAATGTAAATTACTGCACATTAACTTTTTTAATACTCCAAGGATTCAAATGTAAACTAATGATATGAACTGTACAAAAAGAAAAATGTCCCTATTTGACACTCAAGGGAATATTTCCTTATGGCCAGCCACCAGCTTCCATACATCCTTCTCTCCTCAGGGATCAGATGGCTCTGCTGGGATGCCTTCCTTCTTTCTCTGCCAGTTTAGTGATTGATTATCTATCCTTATTACCGAGTCAATCTGTGCACTGAATGTGGAATGGATTCAGCAGTCAAAGGAAAAAGTGGAAAAACAAGATATGATAAGGCTTAGGTAAAAATCCATTTTAAGCAGCAGTATCCTAAATCTATAGCAATCCCATTTGGCTTACAAGGAGGTGAGCTTTCTTCCTTTACATGCAAATGCAAAGTAGTCTTAAATGCTAGAAATACTTTTTTTTGTTGTTGTTGTTGTTTTTGCAGAGACAGATATCAGCAGCCAAGACACCACTCTTCGCAAATATCCCCCCAAAACAATAAACAAAATGGTTATATTAAGGTAAATATATATTTTCCCTCTGTTCCTTCCAAAATAGGATGTTAGGGGTGGCCCCTATGACTGAATACCTAGAAGAGTAGCAGTCAGAGAGAAAGGACAGAATTGGATACCCATACAACCTGGGAATAAAGCTAGAAAACTGGTTGTGTTTTTTCCAAAAAAAAGTGAAGCAGTTTAGGACACTCAAGTCCAGTCCAAAATGTAAGCTCAGAAATCAGCCAGGAAAACAAAACTATATTAATGTCACATGACTAGAAAAAAACTGTTGGCAAAAGAGAAGACTTGAGATCTCTCTTACAGGTCCAAGATGGCTGCTTCCTATGCCTAAGCAAAGAATGACATTTGGTCTATTAAGAAAAAAATGAAGTCATCAACGGGCAGAGAGAAATCCAAGATGGCCGATTAACAACAGCTCAGGATTGTAGCTTCCAATGAAAGCACAGAAAGTGAGTGGATGCCACAATTTCAGACGAATTTCTGTGGACCACAAACTGGGAGATACACAGCAGAGGAAACACACAGGTCACCAGCATGACTCTTTTGGCTGCCGTGGCTGTTTTGCTGGCGCCCCGGTGCAGCACAGCGCTTCTCAGTGTGGAGTATATGGGACTGGGTGCCCTTTGAGTCAGGCTCGGCTGGTCCCATCCCCACAAGGAGAACAGCAATTGGAAGCGCTGAGGACTGAGTTTCACAGTAAGCACAGCTGAACCTGGGAAGGCCTAGCTCTGTGGGGAAGGAGCATACACCAAAGGAAAACTAAGAAACAAAAAACTTCATCACCAACAAGCCGGACATCCACTCAGACCCAATCTGAAAGTCAGCAATTACAAAGACGACAGGTGGATAAATCCACAAAAATGGGAAGAAACCAGTGCAAAAAGGCTGAGAACACCCAAAATCAGAATGCCTCTCC
>CAUYLG010022342.1:0-15992 GCA_963573385.1 Cacajao melanocephalus | reverse complement strand
CTTTTTTCTAGGTTCTTAGTTTCTTTGCATTGGGTTAGCACATGTTCTTTTAGCTCTGAGAAGTTTGTTATTACCCACCTTCTGAAGCCTGTTTCTGTCAATTCATCAGATTCATTCTCCATCCATCTTTGATCCCTAGCTGGTGAGGAGTTGTGATCCTTTGGCAGAGGAGAGGCATTCTGGTTTTGGGTGTTTTCATCCATTTTGCTCTGGTTTCTTCCCATCTTAGTGGCTTTATCTTCCTGTGGTCTTTGTAGTTGGTGACTTTCAAATCTTTCAAATGGGGTCTCTGAGTGGAGGTCCTTTTTTTTTTTTTTTTTTGATGTTGAAGTTATTTTTTTCTGTTTCTTAGTTTTCCTTCTAAAAGGCCCCGCTGCTGCAGGACTGCTAGAAGTCCAGTCCAGACTCTGCTTGCCTGGGGATCACCTGCAGGGGCTGCAGAACAGTAAGGGTTGCTGCTGGTTTCTTCTTCTGTTATCTTCTTCCCAGGAGGGTACCTGCCAGATGTCGGCCTGAGCTCTCCTTTATGAGGTGTCTTTTTGGGTATAGAGGGGTCAGGGAGCTGCTTGAGGAGACAGTCTGTCCCTTATAGGAGCTCAAGTGCTGTGCTGGGAGCTCCATTGTTCCGTGCAGAGCTGCTGAGCAGGTATTTTTGAGTCTGCTGCAGTGGAACTCATAATCGCCTCTTTTCCCAGGTGCTCTGTCCTAGGAAGGTTGGCTTTATTTATAAGTTCCTGTCTGCTGCTGCCTTTTTTGATAGATGCCTTGCCCCTCACAGAGTAGTCTCGTCACAATCTGCCAGCAGAGGCATTGCTGAGCTGCTGCAGACTCTGCCCAGCTGCTGTGTGAACTGCCTTGGTAGTGGTGGTCGCCCTTCCCCGCACTGAGCTGGACTGTCCTGGGTCCAGCTGCGCTTGCTGCGAAACTCTCAATCCAGAGCATTTCAGATTGCTTGTTTTGCGGGGGTGATTTCCGCCGAGCCAGATCACCTGGCTCCATGTCTCTGTCCCCTCTCTTTCAGTTGAATGGGTGACTCTGTCTCCCAGGCATTCTAGGTTCCAGTTGAAATGGCTGCCCAGATTTGTGTGAGTTTCTGTGCGCCAACCTGGCACCAGCTGAAACTGCTGTGCTGAAAACTCATGGCACTTTTCGGCCCAGAAATCTCCTAGTCTGTGGGCAGTGAAAATTTGTTTGGAAATGCGGTGGGCACTCACCCTCTGCATTGTTCTTGCTGGTAACTGCACTCCAAAGCTATTCCTATTTGGCCATCTTGGATCCTCCCAAATCGAGAAATGACCTTTAAAACTATCCTGCAATCATCTCATTTTACACAAATGTCTTTTCTGATTACTATTCCCATCACATTTTATGTCTTTGAACCTAATCTACTGACTTCTTTCTCACAATATTTTCTATGTACTGAAGGAGGAAAAAAATGAAATTAAAACAGATATAAGTCATCCCTGCTTTCCTGATTCTTGCCAATTATCAACTGATGCTAGTGTTAAACCAAAAAACAAATAAAATGAAAATATGAAGACTGCTAGGAAGGAAAAACACGAGATGATCTCTGTCCTTTTATAAAATAGCAACCTTTGGAAGCCTAAAACTGTAAGACTAAGATTCACAAAAGACTTCAAAAAACAAGACCCTTGCCTACCTAGAATAAAAGAAGTCTACTTTTGTAACTTGATATTATTAGGCTTTGTCTTTTTTTTTTTTATTGAATTTGTAGATTATTGGAAGTTAAGCTTCATCCATTTTTCCTTTTTCTAAGCATGGAGTGATTCTCCATTTTTCTCTTCTGAACTTCTCTAGCACTATATGTCAGCTAACTCATTTGGTTCATAGAAAATACCATATTTCTGTGTGCATATTACCTTTCTTCTCAACATCACGGGAAATTCATTCAAAGCAAAAGCAGTCACCACTGACTCCTCACAGTATTTAATATAAAATTCAATAAACAGTAGAGACTAAGGAACTGTTGTACAAAAAGCCTCAATTCAAGCATAGTTACTACTGATATGTATTCTATATAAAAGCAAACTAAATATGCATTATATCTTTAGGAAAACGCATACAGTCACTCTGTGATCAAAGGCTTCCTAATTAACACATCTTTATTCACTCTATTAAATAAGAGGATAAAAGTCAATCTTCAGGAAGCATGCTATGGAGGATACAATGTAATCTTTGGAATCAGACATACCCACACTGAATACTACGTTTTGAATTTCCAGCTGGGTGAATTAATGCATGGATTGCAGTTAACATGGAGGAAAACAGTAGCAAATCCAAAATGTCGTTCGGAGGATTTCATGAAAAAACACTGATGTGCAGCACAATTCCTTTCTCTACTCGGCCTTTTGGCTAAGATCAAGTGCAATAGTCTTTTAAATGATCACTCTGTTTCACCCTTGCCTCATGTGTTCACTCAAAATCCATATGCTGAGTTTCTAACTCCCACTACCTGAAATACAGTGACGGTATTTGGAGACATGATCTTTAAAGAGGTAATTAAGCTAAAATAGAAATCTGGACACAGGTCCAATAAAGAAGACTCTTGCCTACCTAGGGTAGGCAGAGGGAAGCTGAAGTGAGGGTACATGAAAAAGATAGACCTCTACAAGCCAAGGAGAGAGGCCGGAGAAGATACCAACCTTGCCAGCACCTTGATCTTGGACAGTTCTAGCCTCTAGACTTGTGAGAAGGTATATTTCTTTTGTTTAAGCTACATAGTCTGTGGAAATATGGTTATGGCAGCCTAAATTAAAACCATGTCCTACTCAAATAGTAGTGATATCCTTTATTTATTTTTTAGATTTTTAAAGTTCAAATTGTATTTTAGATACATGGGGTATGTAGGCAGGTTTGTTACCTAGGTATATTGTGTGATGCTGAGGTTTGGAGTATGATTGATCTCATTACCCATGTGTAAACCTTAGTACTCAATCGTTTTTCAACCCTGCTGCTCTCCCTACTGCCTCTAGTCATCTCCATTGTCTATTATTTCCATCTTTTCTTTTCAATTTCTGTTTTTCTAATTTTATTATGTAAAAAAAAGAAAAAACAAAAATATAAATTTCATTAAATAAATATTTCATTCTTATGCTTTTTTGTTTTGCAGAAAGTGAAGTTCTTTTTTTAAAAATATGTTTTATTGCACTTTAGGTTCTGGGGGGTACTTGTGCAGAACATGCAAGATTGTTACATAGGTACATACATGGCAATGTGTTTTGCTGCCTCCATCCCTGTCACCTATATCTGGCATTTCTCCCCATGTTATCCCTCCCCAACTCCCTACCCCTCCTTCTTGACTTTAGAATGATAGCAATTTATCAGCCAAATAATTTGTCTTCATACAGTTTCAATAACTTCAGAAATTTTCTTAATGTATCTGTAGAAATTCTGAAACAGAATTGTCATCTTTGTCATCATAAATATTGTCATCTTTATGTCCATTAGTATCCAACATTGAACTACCACTTATAAGTGAAAATAGGAGGTATTTTGTTTTCTGTTCCTGAATAAATTTACTTAGCTAATGGCCGTCAGCTGCATCCATGTTGCTTAAAAGGACAAGATTTTGCTCTTTTTTATGGCTGCAAAATATTCCATGGTGTATATGTACCACATTTTCTTATCCAATCCACTGTTGATATGCACCTAGGTCAATTCCATGTCTTTGCTATTGTGCGGAGTGCTGCAATGAACATACAGGTACATGTGGCTTTTTGTGAAAACAATTTGTTTTCTTTTTGATAAACATATATCCCAGTAATGTGATTGATGGGTTGAAGGAAAGCTCTGTTTTAAGTTCTTTGAGGAATCTTCAAACTGCTTTCAATAGTTACTGTGAATTTACATTTCCACCAACAGTACATAGCTGTTCTTTTTTCTCCATAGCCTTACTAGCATCTGTTGTTTCTTGATATTTCAGTAATAGGCATTGTTACTGGTATGAGATGATATCTTACTGTAGTTTCAATTTGCATTTATCTTATGATTACAGATATTAAGTATTTTTTCATGTTTTTATTGGCAGCTTGTATGACTTCTTTGGAGAAATGTCTATTCATGTCTTTTGCTCACTTTTTAATAAAGTCATTTTTTTTTCTTGTTAAGTTGATGGGTCCCTTATAGATTCTGGATATTAAACCATTGTCATATGCATAGTTTACAAATATCTTCTCCCATTCTTTACTTCATCTGTTTAATATGTTGATAGCTTCTTTTGCTGTTCAGGAGCTCTTTAGTTTAATTATGTGCCATTTGTCAATTTTTGCTTTTATTGCAATACTTTTGAGGACTTAGCTATAAATTCTTTACTAAGGCCATTATTGATAAGGATATTTCCTAGGTTTTCTTCTAGAACTTTTATAGTTTCAGGTCTTACATTTAAGTCTTTAATGTATCTTGAGTTAATTTTTAGAAATGGTGAAAGAAGTCATCTAATTTTATTCTTCCACTACATACAGTGAGCCAATTATCCAATAACCATTTATTGAACAGGGAGGCTTTTCCTCATTGCTTATTTTTGTTAACTTTGTCAAGATCAGATAGCAGTAGGGATGTGCCTTTATTTCTGGGCTGTCTATTCTGTTCCCTTAGTCTATATGTCTATTTTTTACTGGTACCATGCTGTTTTGGTTACTATAGCCTTATACTGTAGTTTGAAGTTTGGTAATGTGAAGCCTCTTGCTTTGCTCTTTTTGTTTGGGGTTGCTTTGGCTATTCAGGCTCTTTTCTGGTTCTATATAAATTTTAGAATACTTTATCCTAGTTATGTAAAAATGATATTAGTAGTTTGATAGAAGTAGCATTACATCTGTAGATTGCTTTGGGCTATATGACCATTTAAACAATAATGATTTTTCCACTCCATGAGCATGGAATGGAATATTTTTCCTTTTATGTCATTTGTATTTTCTTTCAGCAGTGTTTTGTATTCTCTTTATAGACATCTTTCACCTTCTTGTTTAGATGTATTCCTTTTTTAAAATTTTTATTATTTTTGCATGGCAATTCTAAATGGAATTGTGTTCTTGATTTGGCTCTCGCTTGAATGTTATTGGGGTATGGAAATGATAATAATTTTGTACACTAATTTTGTATCTTGAAACTTTACTGGAGTTATTTATCAATTCTAGGAGCCTTTTGGTGGAGTCTTTAGGGTTTTCTAGGTAGAGAATCATATCATTCATGAGGAGAGATAGTTTGACACTTCTTTTTCTATTTGGGTGCCTTTTATTTTTTTCTCTTGACTGATTGCTCCAGCTGACACTTCCAGTGCAATGTTGAATAGGAGTAGTGAGAGTGGGCATCCATGTCTTGTTCCAGTTCTCAAGAGGAGGGTTTCCAGTCTTTGCCCATTTAGTTTGATCTTGGTTGTGGGTTTGTTGTAGATGTTTCTTACTATTTTGAAATATATACCTTAAATGATTAATTTCTTGAGGGCTTTTATCATGAAAGTTTGTTGGATTTTATCAAAAGCTTTTGCCACTTCTATTGAGATGATCATATGGTTTTTGTTATTAATTCTGCTTATTTGGTGAATCACATTTATTTATTTACATATGTCGAATCAACCTTGAATCCCTGGAATGAAGCCTACTTGACCATGGTGAATTAACTTTTTGGTATGCTGTTGGATTCAGTTTGCTAGCATTTTGTTGAGAATTTTTGCGTCTATGTTCATCAGAGGAATTAGCCTGCAGTTTTCTGTTTTTGTTGCTGTTGTGTCTTTGCTAGGTTTTGATATCTGGGTGATGCTGGCTTCATAGAATGAGTTAGGGAGGAGTCTCACTCCTCAATTTTTGAAATAGTTTTAGTATGATTAGTACCAGCTCTTCTTTGTGTGTCTGGTAGAATTCGACTGTGAATCCATCTAGTTTAGGGTTTTTTTTTTTTTTTTTTTTTTTGTTGTTAGGTTTTTTATTACTTATTCAATTTTAGAATTCAATATTGAATTGGGTTCCAATTTATTATAAATTTAATATTTAATAATTTTTTGCTTCCAGGAGTTTATTTGTACCCAGTAGATTTTCTAGTTTGTGTGTGTAGAGATGTTCATAATCATGCCAGAGGATCTTTTGTATTTCTGTGGGAACAGTTGTAATGTTATCTTTGTTGGTTCTGATTGTGCTTAATTGAATCTTTTCTTTCTTTTTTTATTTTTATTAATCAAGTTAGTGGTGTATTGATCTTGTGTGTACTTTCAAAAAATCAACTTTTAGTTTGTTCTTTCTTTCCATCTATTTTTGAATCTCAGTTTTGTTCAGTTCTGCTCAGATTTTTTTTCTTTTTTTTCTGCCAGTTTTGTGGTTAGTTTTTCTAACTCCTCTAAGTGTGATGTTAGACAGTTAATTTGAGACCATTATAACTTATTGAGATAGACTTTGAGTGCTATAAACTTTTCTCTTTACACTGTTCTTGTTGAATTTCAGAGATTTGGTGTGTTATTTTTCTGTTTTTATTTATTTCAAATAATTTTTTGATTTCTGCCTTAATTTTGTTGTTTACCCAAAAGTCATTGAATAGCAATTTGTTTAATTTCCACATAATTGTGTGATTTTGAGGATCTTCTAGGTATTAATTTCTATTTTTATTCAACTGTGGTCTGAGAGTATGATTGGTATAATTTTTTAAAAATTTGTTAAGACTTGCTTTAAGGTTGAGCATGTGGTTGATCTTGGAGTATGCTTCATGCACAGATGAGAGAAGGTTTATTCTGTGGTTGATAGATGGAGAATTCATTCTATAGATATCTTTTATCTGATTGGTGAAGTGTCAAATTTAAATCTAGAAATTCTTGATGAGTTTTCTGCGTCAGTGTTGTGTCTAATGCTGTCAATGGTGTGTTTATTCCTCCACTATTACTATATTGCTAAGCCTTTTTATAGGTCTACAAGTACTTGTTTTATGAATCTTTGTGCTCCAATGTTGGTTGCATATATATTTAAAATAGTTACATCTTCTTGTTGAATTAAACTCTTTGTCTTTTTTTTTTTTTGGCTTTAAGAAGGGAGAAACTAACAAACATATGAAAAAAAATGCTCATCATCACTGATTATTGAGAAATGCAAATCAAAACCACATTAAGATACCACCTCACACCAGTTATGGTGATCATTAAAAAATCTGCAGACAACAGACGCTGGAGAGGATGTGGAGAAATAGGAACACTTTTACACTGTTGGTGGAAGTGTAAACTAGTTCAATCATTGTGGAAGACAGTGTGACACTTCCTCAAGGACCTAGAAATAGAAATTCCATTTGACCCAGCAATCTCATTACTAGGTATATACTCAAAGGATTCTAAATCATTCTATTTTAAAGACACATGCACATGTATGTTTATTGCAGCACTGTTTACAGTAGTAAAGACCTGGAACCAACCCAAATGCCCATTGATGATAGACTGGACAAGGAAAATGTGGCACATGTACACCATGGAATACTATGCAGCCATAAAAAACAATGAGTTTGTGTCCCTTGTAGGGACATGGATGAATCTGGAAACCATCATTCTCAGCAAACTGACACAAGGACAGAAAATCAAACACCACATGTTCTCACTCATAGATGAGTGTTGAAAAATGAGAACACATGGACACAGGGAGGGGAGCATCACACACTGGGGTCTGTTACAGGGGCCAAGGAAGTGACAGTGAGGGGGATGGGGAAGTTGGGGAGGGATAACATGGGGAGAAATGCCAGATGTAGGTGACAGGGGGATGGCGACAGCAAACCACATTGCCATGTGTGTACCTATGCAACAATCCTGCATGATCTGCACATGTACCCCAGAACCTAAAGTACAATTAAAAAAAATTCTTACGGGAAAAAAAAGGGGAAACAACATTATTTTCATATGGGAATGATGGTACTGGCTGAGAAGAAAACAAAGCTGATGGCAGAAGGTCTTATTGCTCAGGTTTTTAGAAACAGGACAAGTAGGATCCCACCACAATATCTGGCCAGTTCCTTCCGGGCTTTCCCTTTGTATATGCTTCCATCTGGGATGTAATCCTTTTCTTCCTTATTGGTTAAGAACAAGGTATTTCCACAACTGAAATAATTCAACAATAGATCATCACACATATCAATGGGGAAATTCTCCCTCAGAGGGGAAGTAACTTCCTTAGGCCACCCCAGAAGCCAGGCCCAGAGTTGGGGCTGGGCCTCAGGCTCCTGTCTGTCTGGTGCCTTCTGCTTGGCTGTGGGGTTCTCTCGTCTAGGTGGTGTTGGGTGAGCTGTGTTCTTGACTGTCTGCAAGGCTGGATCCTGGGCTGTCACCTCATCCACACATCAGGGAAGATGATATGGAAGATGATGATCTCCCCCATGAGAAGATGAAGCACACAGATGGTGGTAGAGGAATTGGGGGTTGGGGGAGTTGGGGAAAATGTGCTCCCCCTACACTTCCTGACCAGTGCTGTCACTTTTGCATTTCTAAGGTGAGCTTGGCAACAAGAGACATGGTCTACAGCCATGCCACCCTGAACGTGACCGATATCTCCTCTGATATTGGAAGCTAAACAGGGTTGGGCCTGGTTAGTACTTGGATGGGAAACCCTTTATCATTATGTAATGTTCTTCTTTGTTCTTTTTTACTTTTGCTGATTTAAATCTGATGTAGGAGTGGCTCCCATGATCTTTTCTTGTTTTCTATTTACATGGTACATCCTTCTCCAGCTCTTTACTTTAGATCTCTGTGTATTGTGATGTGTGAGATGGGTCTCTTAAGACAGTAGATGGTTGGGTCTTTAAAAAAAATTTAACTGCCACGCTGTCCCTTTTAATTGAGGTATTGTGGTAATTTCCATTCAGGGTTTATATAAATTTGGAGACTCTTTAAAAGGTATAATTAACATTATAATTCAATCCAGCCTCCAACACACGCACACACACACACACACACACACACAAACACTCTCCAAAGTCTTCTGGTGGATTCCCATCACACTTACAGTACAACCCTAAAATCTGCAATGCCACAGCAAGGACACAAAAGGACACAGATATTTTTCTTGTCCCATTTTCACTCTCTTCCAGCCAGTCACTCAGTCTGCTCCTGCTTTGTTGGTCTTCCTACTCTTTCTCAAATACACCCAATTAATTCCCATCTTAGAAGAAATTTTACTTGCTATTTATGTAGCCTAAAAGATTTTCCTCCAAATATTCACATGTTCACTCCATCATTCTGATCTTTGCTCAAATGTCACCACTGCAGAAAGGCCTTTGCTGACCGCTCTACCTAAAACAGGCAATCTCCCATCACTTTTTATCCTCGTAACTGGTTTTATTTTTGTTCTTACTAGTCACTGATAAATATATCATACAGATATTCTCTTAAATTATTTACCTCTTCCCACTATAATATAAATTCCATGAGAGCAAGAAGTCTATTTTGTTTACTCTTGTAAATTTTGAATGCCTAAAAAATCAATTTTCTGAGAGTAAATGCCCAAGAAATATTTACACAATAATAAATATAACTATATAGTGTTTATTTATTAAAATGAAAAGAATTGCTGTATGTAATTTATTTAATGGCATATAAAGAAAAATACATGAATCAGTGTGTCTTCTATTGCAGTGAAAACAATTTAAAGTAGAAATGCTGTAAAAAACAAAAACAAACACAAACTACTACCCATATCTGATTAATAGATCATGTTGATTCTGTCACATTCTACTTGTCATATTAGATTATTATTATTAAAGAAATCATTACCTTATCAATTATGGTTACTGGGTCTGTAAGAAAATTTTATAATTCATTTCAATCAGTCCTCTTCTTTATGGTGTTATTTGAGAATAAAACCTGGTTCTGTGTTAGCCTGTCATTTAATAAGCCAGTGACCTGGGGCAAATCTAACTGCTTCATCTGTAAACTATGAATAGTAATAGAGGTCCTTCCTGTCACACACGTGTATAGTAAAGTTCCATATTAAAAATGGCTCTTATTATGTTACCTGAAAGGCATTCTATAATGATGAGTGGCAAAGTGGTCTTAGGAACAGTGCAGTGAAAATTGGGACCATTTTCTGTCCCCATTATTTCTATTTTTGTGACACCCTCTTTAAATTAGCCTTAGAATGTAATTCAAAGGAGTGACATAATTGGAAATTTTTGTACTGTTAGATCTAAGAATATTTTATGTGGTATAATAAAATATTAATTTAGTGAACTTCATTTGATAATTAGCATGGAATATATTATGCACTGCCCTGCAAGGGCCTAAGGGAATTGTCCACAGGTCTTGCAAATTTGATATGAAGACAGGCACTGAGACAGTATAGCTGAGTAAAAATCTGTTGACATCTCTAGGGAGGAGTGCTTAGAGAATGCCCTGACTCTGTGGATAGTCGGACTATTTTGTCCCAGAAAAGAAGAGAACAGAGTGGCTGAGAGTACTTGAGGTTTAAGTAAGAAAAGAGGATGAAAATAATCACTTTGATTAATTACAAATTTCCTGAAGAATGGACTTATTCTCTACTCTCTATTGCCTCTGGAGAAATCATTATTTTGCATGGAGTCAACGTAATTATTAAGACTAATTGTGGAGGGTATTCAAAATGGAAAAACAGCAGTCCCTAGGAATATATTTTATTTATGAATGATCACTCATTTGTACCTTTTCCTTCAGTTAGATGTGTTTTAATACAAAAATATCTTTTTAGAACCATTTCAATTTGTGAAACAAAATGTGAAATTAAGGCATATCTATAATTTTTATGTGTAAAGTATCCCATTTTTTTATTTCTTTTCTGTTAATGAGGTAAGTACGTTTAACATGAGCCCTATCCTCTTAATACTTTTTAACTGCACAATACAATCTTGTTAACTATAGGTACTCTGTTGACAGCAGACCTCTAAGAACGTATTCATCTGTTATAATTGAATTTTATACCCATTGAACAGCACCCCCATTTCCCCTCCTTCCAGTCCCTGGCAACCAGCATTCTATGCTGTTTCTATTTTAGGTTCCTTATGTAAGTGGAATCAGGCAGTATTCAAACATACTCACAATTAGTGATGACTGTAATTCTGATAAGTTTAAGTAAGAGAAAGCAAACATCACTACTACTAGCTTTTGGGGAAAAAATTACAAATAGGAATATTGTGATAAAAGTGTACAATATTTTTTACATTTGTGAACTTAGATCCATGTTCAAGCTTTAGCTCACCTATACACGCATAGTGCATTTGAATATGTGCTACTGTATACTATTTATACATATTGAAAATATTATTTTATAAAAAATTATTTTTTATTTAGCAACCTCATGAGCTTTGGTTTCAAAAATGCCTGAATTGCATAGCATAATTCTAGTGATGGAGAACAGATCAGTGGCCGCCAAGGGTCAGGGTTGGTTGGAAAATGTGATTAGTGAGGGATAATGTGAAAACATGTTGTACTTTTTTTGTGGTGATAGAGCAGTTGTGCATCCAGATTAAGGTGATGGTTACATAAATCCACAGTCCATAGAACTATGCACGCACATCACACATACCCTCACATACACCTACGGAAGCATACATGTAAAATCTTTAGAAATATTACTGGTATGGAAACAATGTCAATTTCCTGATTTTGGCAATATACTAGGTTAAGTTAGATATAATCACTGGGGAAAGTTGGCTCAAATTAACACAGTCATTCTTTTTACTATTTTTGTAACTTCTTATGAGTAAAATTATTTTAAAACAAAAAGTATTAAACAAAGACAAAAATCTAAAAGTTCTAAAATCAAAGCCTTGTTTTCCTTGTTATCAGTGGTATGAATTTGGACATATTATCTGATTTCTTTTGAAGACCTTGATTTCTTCCCTGTAAAAATAAATAATAATGTGATCCTATCTCATTATTGTCATGCTTAAATCATACCATTTATGTGTGTGCTCAGTACTGTGTATAGCAGAACAATAAGGCTTAAACACTGAGTTCCCCACTAATTTTGTGGCTACTGGTTTTTAGGCGTTTGTGGCTACTGGTTTATTTTGACTCTCTCATTTTGAATAAACTTCCACTTAGGAACTTAGTTTATTGGAAAAGAGGGAGTCAAAATAAATGGCAATGTCTCATCTGAACAAGGAGGGTGTTCTCCATGCCCTGAAATGTTCTCAGTCTTCTTTTGTTTAGCTCTCACGTGAGTCCTTACAAATAACCTCAAGAATTGCTACAACACCTATAGGGAATTAATTCTCATTGAGTTTTCATCTCAGTAGATTCAGGGACCTAAATGTTATTGACCTAGCTGCTTTTTAAAATTTTCCCATTTAGAAATATTCAATTTAAACTTTCCTTTAGTAAGTAATTGTTAACTACTAACAATCCTAACATTATAATAAAGTCATAAGTAACATTTGTTACTTTTGTTTTCCATTCATACTGCTTGTGGTTCATAAGCATACAGCATTTTGGTCTTTCCAAATATCTGAAGGTAAGATAATCAAAATCAAAACTAAGAAATCCTACTCTGAAGTCATATCTCCCTAACTAGATTGCACATTTTGAGGGTAATGACTATATTTTCTTTTCCAAAAGAAGAAAGCAAATACAAGATTAGGCTCAGTTCAAATCAATGGGGAATGGAGAGAGGAAGGAATCAAGATTCTTCATCTTTTTCCATACTTTGATAACTTTATTTGTGGGATTCTAGTTAAAAGAACATGATTATCCAAAGAAAGAAGTGCTTGGAAGGCCCATTGTATTAGGAGATTAGGAATCGTTACCTTGAAAAGACATAAATGGAAAGAAAACATAATACAAACCGACAAAATGCATGAAATTTATATTGTGGTACATGTACATCTGCTTTGTGACCATATCTCTGTGTCATTAAGAAAACATTTTATGAAGCTTAACAGAGAGAAATTTAGGGCACATAGAAGCATTTACATACTTTCATACTGTGTGCTAGGCCTAAGGTGTTCTCTATCATGAGAGTTGGTAAAGCATAAGAACAAATCAATTCACAAATATTCTGGTAAATTCCAATTTTTGCTTCTTAAATCATAAACCTAAGTCAGTCATATGTGTGTGTGTGTGTTTCTGTGTGTATTTATATACACATATGTATTTTAAAATTATTACATGAAGCAAATAGTACAATTGATTTCAAATAACGAGAGTTTTTGGTTGTATATGAGCAAAAGTTAATGTACATGGGCAAATACATTGATGAATTTACAGACTCATTTATTTGACGTGTATTTATGGAGCAGTCTCTATTGAATGCTGAGTATCTTCCAGGAGCCTAAAATTCAGCAGTAAACATAACAGGCTCAAATCCTTGTGCTCAAGGAGCTAATGTTCAAATTGAGGGAGAAGACGATAAACAAAGTTAATAAGTAAAATATTCCACATACTTGTTGATAGAAAATTCTGTGGTGAAAAATAAAGCAAGGAAGAAGAATGAGGTTGATTGGATATACATTTAGAATAGAATATCCAGGAATGGCTGCATTGAAGTTATATATATAATTATATATAACGATACATGATAACTATATCTTTATATGTCTACATATATATACATATAATTACATAATATATATTTATTATATATAACTATATATAATATATAATGTATATAGTTATGTAATTAATATATAATGTATATGGTTATATGTAATATAACTATATTATATATAATACTATATATTACATATAACCATATACATTATATATTAATTATGTATAACTCCATTATATATTACATGTATTATATATGTTATATATAATATATTACATATAATTACATATAATGTAATTTACATATAGTTATATATAACTATACATTATAACTATAACTATATCTTTATATGTTTGTATATATACACACACATATACATTGAACATATATACATGTGTATACGGAGCAGGTGAGTGAATAACCCATGCAAATATCAGGAGGACGAATAGTCCAGGCACTTCAAGAATATCAAAAGGCCAATATGACAGAAGCAGAGTAATGATGGAGTGATATGGAGTGAGAAGCAGAAGAAATAATCAGAAAGGTAGGCAGATCATTTAGAGGGGAATTCCTCTAAAATTCTAATTTGCATGTAAA
This sequence comes from Cacajao melanocephalus, assembly GCA_963573385.1. NCBI lineage: Eukaryota > Metazoa > Chordata > Mammalia > Primates > Pitheciidae > Cacajao > Cacajao melanocephalus. The sequence goes on along the minus strand of CAUYLG010022342.1, from coordinate 1,905 downwards.
TCATGTAAGTTTCACATTAAAATTAAAATTCTGATTCAGGTGGTCTGGAAAGTTTACATTTCTTACAAGTTCCCAGGTGATGCTAGTGCTACTGGTCTGTGTATCACACTTTGAATACCAAGGTCTGGAGATGTGTGCATGGTAAGGGCTTTGGGTTTGAGTACTGTGGGTTGAATTATGTCTTCCTAAAAAAAGTGTTCAAGTCCCATATTTACTTGTAAATATGAACTTACTTGAAAATAAAATCTTGCCTATTCAATCAAGTTAAGTGGATTCTGGTGGGCCCTTATCTAATGACTAGTGTGCTTATAAGAGGATATTTGGAAAAACACACAGAGGATAAGATCATATGAAGATGAAGGAAGAGCATGGAGTGATGTAACTGGAAGACAAAGCATGCCAAGGATTTATGGCAAGTGTAAGAAGCTAGGAAAAGACAAGGAAGTATCCTCCCCTGGAGCCTTCAGAGAGAGCGTGACCCTGCTGACACCTTACATTCAACTTCTAACCTCCAGACTGTAGAGAATAAATTTCTGTGCTTTTAAGCTAGTCAGTTGGTGGTAATTTGTTACAGTAGCCTGAGGAAATGAATACATTGAGTGGGATGGAAAATAAAGGCTTTGGAGGGTTTAAACAGAAGAATAGCTCAGTCTGACATATTATTATTGTTATTTTCTTTTCTCTCTCTCTCTTTTTTTTGTTATACTTTAAGTTCTTGGGTACATGTGCAGAAGGTGCAGGTTTGTTACACAGGTGTGCATATGCCATGGTGGTTTGCTGCATCCATTACCCGCCATCCACTTTAGGTATTTCTCCTAATGTTATCCCTCCCTCAACCCCTCATCCCTTGCTATCCCTCCCCTAGCTCCCCACCCCACAACAGGCCCTGGTGTGTGATGTCCCCTCCTGTGTCCATGTGTTCTCATTGTTCAACACCCTTTTATGAGTGAGAACATGAAGTGGTTGGTTTTCTGTTCTTGTGTCAGTTTGCTGAGAATGATGGCTTCATCCATGTCCCTGCCAAGGACATGAACTCATCCTTTTTTATGGCTGCATAGCATTCCATGGAGAATATGTGCCAAATTTTCTTTATCCAATCTATCATTGATGGGCATTTGGGTTGATTCCAAGTCTTTGCTATTTTAAACAGTGCTGCAATAAACATACATGTGCATGTGTCTTTATAATAGAATAATTTATAATCCTTTGGGTATATGCCCAGTAATGGATTGCTGGATCAAATGGTATTTCTAGTTCTTGATCCTTGAGGAATCGCCACATTGTCTTCCACAATGGTTGAATTAATTTACACTCCCACCAACAGTGTAAAAGTGTTCCTATTTCTTCATATCCTCTTCAGCATCTGTTGTCTCCTGACTTTTTAACGATCGCCATTCTAAATGGCATGAGATGGTATCTCAATGTAGTTTTGATTTGCCTTTCTCTAATGACTAGTGATGATGAGTTTTTTTCATGTGTTCGTTGACTGCATCAATGTCTTCTTTTGAAAATTGTCTGTTCATATCTTTCACCCACTTTTCCATGGGTTGATTGTATATTTCTTATAAATATCCTTGTAGATCTGGATATTAGCTCTTTGTCAGATGGGTACATTGCAAAAATTTTTTCCCATTCTGTTGGTTGCTGGTTCACTCCAATGATAGTTTCTTTTGCTGTGCAGAAACTCTTAAATTTAATTAGATCCCATTTGTCTATTTTGGCTTTTGCTGCCATTGCTTTTGGTGTTTTAGTCATGAAGACCTTGCCTATGCCTATGTCCTGAATGGTATTGCCTAGGTTTTCTTCTAGAGTTTTTATGGTGTTAGGTCTTATGTTTAAATCTTTAATCAATCTGGAGTTAATTTTTGTATAAGGTATAAGGAAGGAATCCAGTTTCAGCTTTCT